>OW388144.1:3172500-3325000 GCA_936450015.1 Meganola albula | reverse complement strand
CCGAAAAAAAAAGAATAAATGAAAAGCATTTATTCGACAAAGACACGAATTACGTGAACGGCGGACGGAGGGAACAGATAGGAAACTAGAATTACCTAAAACGAAATTTACTATAATTAAAAACTAACATTATAAGATCATAAACCTATCTAACCTAGGTGCGAATGGGTTCGAAGTTGGAACCACACTGCCAACTTAATTATTAACTTAAAAATACTCCACAACTGGGGCTATCTAGGTCGCAAAAGTCTAGTCAGCAAATCAGCTTCGGCACGAGGCAGGCCATCGATATCGCAACCGCTGACTCGAACCTCGTGGCGGGCTGCGACTCGCGCTGTAGAATGTAGCCGTATATAACACACAAGACACAGAAATAAATAAATAAAAACATAAGAAACAACATAAATAAAAACAGCTAAAAAAACAAAGAGTAATATTAAGTCATCAGTGTCAAACATGGTCATTGCTCAGTAAACGCTGTGAGTACCTATTAGAAGCGACCCACAGCACTGATTTTCAGGAATGTCCGTATTCCTACAGTGTGATGCCAGGCGCCAAGGTTGTCAAAAGATTAAGCCTGTCTATATCTATTAAAATTTAAATCTTTAAGTTTAACCGAAAAAAATGACCATACAATAACACCATTACGTTATCATTTTAAGAGGGATGTTATAGTGTGGGATGGTTGAAGTGTACAAATTTGTTGCCACTGAGCACCACTAAAGGGTGGAATCTGAACTATCTTAAAAAAATGTGAGTAATTAGGCCTTATTGGAGCAGCGGGGGTACAGCGATATTGGCTTAGCCTTTGAAATAACAATATAAGGTCGTACGTTCGATCCCCCGTAGTACTTTTACATCTTTTTGTGAAGTGATCTTCATTGGTGTAGGAAAACATCGTAAGGGAATAGCGATTGAGGCCTTGCCTGCTTTTTCAACTCGTAAGATAGTTAACAGACCCGTACCCAGTGGGACACCAAAAGCGCTTAATGTGCCTTATTTTGCCTATGTTAGCCCAATGACAGTTTGTGAACATTACAATAACACACAATCTGTAAGTTTTACAAATTATTTAAAGCAAGAAAAAACGCAGCTACAGGCAATCAACCAAGAAAATCGATGTTTAGAATCAATAGTTAGGTACTTAACTAAGTTCAGTGCCAAGGTCGGTCATTTTCATTGAACGAATGAAACAAGCATTATTTTGTAAAAAGCATGAAATCCAACCGGATCTAAGAGATCTATGGTTAAATTCTTAAATTAATCATAAATTCCTTATAAAACCCGTTGCGTCTGTTCGCGATGATCACATTAAATGCTCTCAGAACGCAACCGCTTTTTCTTATAAATTACACCACACATTATGCAATAGTGATTGTCAGTGAGGCGAGCGCATGCAGTCAAAGGTTCATTGCCACGGTCGTCGGTCAGGTCGACGGTTGCATCACACAATTAGCTGAGTATTATAAAAAAACTATATTTGGACAATTTGAGTCATAACTTAGTTGGTGTTCGTTGATGAGTTCTGCGGTTCGAATACAAACCTGAAATCATAAGCTTTGAGTTCCAGATTTTGAAGTGTGATAACTCAGCACAAAGAACTAGGTTTGATTTACAGGAGAGATATATAGGATATTAGAAAACATCTCAGAATCAGACAGGTTAAGAGAACTAGACAAACATAGGCCTCTAGATTAGTAAATTATGTGTCCATAAACTAACTGAACTAACAACCATTGGAATACACAAGTCCTCGTGTGGAAAACACGCATTGGCTATCGTAGCGTCTGCAAAGTAGCTGGTGAAAGAAGATCAGAGTAGATGGCGTGGTTTAGAAGACACCTGCGTCTAGCAGTGTACTAAAATGAATGATCATAAAAAAGAGTGTGCGTTGGAATTGCATAACCTTATTTCCCCATCTCCGTTCTTTCATCGGACAAGTAGAGGTACGGCTATGCGCCCCCGATATATGGTGGAATTTCCAAGGGTACGCACAAAGCGCTTTGCGTCCAATTTTATTGTGCGAACTGCCAAGTTTTGGAATTCGCTGCCAGCATCTTTGTTTCCTGATAGCTAAAATCTACCTGTCTTCAAGTCACGAGTGAATCGGTATTTATGAATGGGTAAGCGCGTTTTATCGTAGACTGCATCATTGTTTAACAACAGGCAAGTTGTGATCGCTTGATCACAACTTGCTTATTGGATGAGAAAATCGTGACAATGCTTATTAATAGCAATAAGTAAGTTTATGGGTTCAGACAGCTAAATGTAGATGGAAAATATCTCTGTTACATCTTCAGATATTATAGTATGGGTAATGTTTTTGTAAAAGCTTTAAATGGAGCATTAAATGACACTTTCAATCCTAAAACGGTCTGCCAATGGAATGAGAGAAGAACGAAAGGAATAAAACGTTAAAAACCAATATGTGACGGTATTCATCATTATATTTTTATGGAAAACCGTAAAGCTGTAGTCAAACTGCCAACTAAACTGTTGCAGTATTTAATATTAGTGATGTTTTAACAGGCTTAAAAAAGGAGGAGGTTTTCAATTTCGATGTTTATAAAACATTTATGTCTGTATTGAAGAAGCAAAAATCCTTCGATGTTAAAGGATTCTAGAAAGCTGTTATTAAAAAAGATACGAAAACAATTTTGCGACGAGTCACCATAGAAGTTAGTTTCCAGATCTAATAAATGAAAATCAGTCAGCCACGCTATCTTTCAGTAAAACATTCCTTCTATAACAATTAATATATAAGTTTTTTATTTATTGTTTCTTAATTTGTTGGACTATTGTAATTGTAATTAATTATGACTTTAATACTTTTGTTAAATTTGATACATAGTTCATAAATATTTGCATACTCAAAGAGTGTATTAGAACTGAATATTATTTTTAAGATCAACTGTACATACATTCTTGGCAAATAAAGAATACATTTGATTTGATTTGATTCAATATTACACGGCTGGACACAAATTTTCTCTCAACTGCCATATCTCTCTCATTTAATATACACAATAAAAATACAACACAATAACTACAAAACCGTTTTTCAATGTTTACAATATGAATCACACACAAACCTATTTTCACAATCCAAAAACCAAAAATTCTACTAAAATTTTTTTTATTGTCTGATTTTGATTATCATAAATAATATGTCGTAAAACTAAAATGTAATGAACAACCTCGCTCGCAGTGTAACCAATGCATATTGTGGTAATAGCAAACTCAGACGTAATAGGCATGCGTTTACAAGGACGTCGGTCATTGCTGGGAATTCCGCATTCAATAAATGAATTTCTGACTTACGAATAAGTACATGTTATAAAATTACTTTATAACTATTGGAGTTCTGCCATTTCTTACTATTTAATTCACTTCACTTCAACCCAGTTTAGTGTTTCACTGATAGGCACGGGTCTTAATCCATACACGCTTGCCAAGTGCAGGTTGGTGGATGTCACACGTTCTCAAATGATTAGTTTGAAGACATGCCGGTTTCCTCACGATGTTTTCCTTCGCCGGCGATGAAACAATTCACACAAAAATGTGTGGGCACGACTGGGGTTCGAACCCGCGAAAGACGAGGCTAATACCGCTGCACCACCGCTTTTCACTGCGTCGCCGCGGCTCACTGCGGCACCGCTGCTCACTATTTAATTAACTATCAATATTTTTCACGTATAAGTAGCTAGGTAGGTGTCTAACTATTTGTATTATTTAATAACTAAATTATTTGAAAATGGGGGCTAAAATTCATGCCATGTTATAAAATGCATCTACTGCACAATAACCCTATATGTCGAGCGATGTCATCGATGTTGGCGACTGTCTGGAATGCCACCTTTCTTTTAGAACTAAATATTTTTTAAATGACATAGACACTTTTTTTTAATTTTAGTCCCTCTCTTCTCTTTTGCTTTGCTTTGTAGGTACATAGTATGCTCATAGTGTTTCTATTATCCTCAAATACATAACAGTCCACTCATTTACCAACAGCGATAAAGAAAGGTCGAAAAGAACAAAATGTATGGGAGTAACTTAACACTGTCACGTGACACTTGAAACGTAAATCCCATACATTTTGTTCATTTCGATCTTTAGCTATCGCTTCGCTATATCACTTTGTCTATTTTTTTTTATTTAATCAAATTTTTAATTCATAGCTATGTCAGTTCTAGTGCTAATTTTTCAAAGCCTATAATCTAGTCTAACCTAGAAATAGTATTCCTACTGTACATTCTAATCTCGATACAATGTGACATGATACGTCTTACACAAGTAGTATTGATTTTCATTTCATTTTGTATATAAATTAACAGAAAATGAATTATGAAGCACACATCACCTGGATTTAGAAGTGAGAAGCAACAACCAACATGATGCAAAAGGTATGGTTTTAATTTAACTTTAAGTTCGTTATTTTCGGCAGGTTTTTCATTTCTCTAAGTATCAAAAAATATTCCGTAGATTTCCATTTTTTGGTCACCAATTTATCAGTCTTTATTTTCATCCTTTAACGTTCGGAATCCTAAAAAAATAAGATATTTTTGAAAATGCTAGTTTTGAATAAATTCAAGTCTTTGGATAGTATGCTATCATTTAAATGTAGGTGCTTATAATATACATTTATTTACAGGTAGCTATTCTATCTGGGTTGGTATTATCAGCCACCTGCATGGTCTTACAACATCCTCCACTGCCCTTGATCTTGGGTCTCCAATACAATGACAATCCAAACTATAACTTTGCCTACGATGTCCGCGATGTACAAACTGGAGACATCAAAAATCAACAAGAAAGTCGACGAGGAGATACAGTTCTAGGCCAATACTCATTACTCCAGCCTGATGGAGTTAGAAGAATCGTTGATTACAGAGCTGATGATCATACAGGATTCCAAGCCAATGTTAATAATGAAAGACCTAATGGACATACAGTGTCAACTAATGATGTGACACCTCAGCCAAATTCAGAAGCACAGACGTATCAACCTTGGCCGTCCCCAAACCCTCAATCTACTGAAACTCCCGTTGCAATTTCTAGATCGTCTATAACCCAGACATTTTCACAAGTTGGAGCACATAGCCCTTGGTATTAATTTAGTTACTTCATCCAGCGAAAACTGACTCCGACACTGCATTTATTTTATGTACTTGTATTTCAATTTGTATGTATAATATTTCGCTCTAAATATCTATCTATGACTAAGTTATGTACGTAATCACTGGTCCGGTTGGCCTTGATGAATACAAAGGAAATCACAAAGTAGCATGTCAATGAATTTAACTACTATCTATCAGCTTGTACTCGTTTATTATAATTGTATTGTATTATAATCTTTATGTATTTTATTTTGATTAAAATAATACTGCAATCAGATATATTATGGTACATTCATTTAAATTTTTAGCCCCGAAATATTCTTTGTTTGAATATACAATTTGCAATGGTCGTGATTTAGGTTTGTATGATATACATAGACATAATTTTAATTGAATTTGGTCCGATGTTGAAACCAGTCTTGAGTGTAATGGTTGTAAGTTAAACTATAATTATGCAAACAGTTAACAGAGATATAGTTGTGTGTACCAGTTTATTTATAGTTGCGATTGTAGTACCTTTCCGTAGGTGCGTCGCCCTGATTCGAACTTGACTTTTAGATGTTTCCTGAATTTCTTTTAAAAAATAAGTTGTATGAACTGGATCACTTTGTAATATAAAAAGGGGTCTAGAATCACAAACTCTATCACATCTTAAGGACTCATCGACGTAGTCACAGCATCCTTAAATCTTCTTTCAAAATGTTTGTGAAGGTAAAATTATTTGAAATATCTTCATTTTTGATTAGAAAAACTTCAATTTTATTTTATTTGATTAAATTATCTGAAAGGTCCTTATCGTATAATTTTTATAAATTTATTATTTATCTAGCTTTCCCCCACGTATTATTAGGATGAGAAGTAGGCTGTATTACAGACTTTAAATTATATCTGTACCAAATCTAATACAGTTCTTTCATTTGATTTTTACGCAGAGCAACAAATATCTTCACATCTATCTATTCAAAATATACCACACTTCTAGTGTCCCACTGCTGGGTACGGGTCTTCTCTCAACTATCTTACTAGTTGAGAGAGTTTACGCCTTAATCCACACACGCTGGCCAAGTGCGGGTTGGTGGATGTCACATGTCCTCGAATGGTTAGTTCTTAGACATGCCGGTTTCCTCACGTTGTTTTCCTTCACCGATATTGAGCAGCGGCGATGAAACAATTCACACAAAGATGTGTGGGCACGACTGGGATTCGAACCCGGGACCTTATATTTATAAGGCGAGGTCCATACCACTGCGCCACCGCTGCTCTCGATATACCACAAAATATACCATTTACTCGTAAAACAATAGTAAAACATTAGTTAGGATGTATTAGATAAGTGTTTAATATACCTATTTCTTCTAGTTCGTCGTTGTCCTCGCCTTCGTCGCTCTGACCAGCGCCAGTGACTTCACTGGATTCTCCTACAGTGTCGCTGACCCCTACACCGGCGACTTCAAGCACCAGATCGAAAACCGTCTCGATAACAACGTGCAAGGTCAATACTCTCTTTTGGAGGCTGATGGCACTCGTCGCACTGTGGATTACGCCGCTGGTGCTGAAGGTTTCAACGCTGTAGTTTCCAAAACCCCTGGAGTTATATCTGCTCCGATCGTTGCTGCTCATTCTATCATCAGTCCTGCAATTTCTTCTCCTGTAATCTCTTACGCATCACCGATTGGCATCGCTAAATTTGGGGCGATAACATACGCTGCCCCTTTTCCTTACGCTAGGCTTCATTAGATCATATAATTTGGCTTTACTGTCTGACTTTACTTATGAAAATTATTTTAATAATGTTAATACATGAATCACGGAAATATATTGAAACTGGTACACCTTCTAGAGTAATTTTTATAAGTATTGTTCATGTGTAAATATTGGATTTGTAAATATACGATTGGACTGATTTATGTTTTTTTATTGTTTTGCACTGGCTATTACATTTTTTATGAGGTATTTAACTCACCACTGCAATCCCGACACTGCTACTCTTGTAGGCCAGGATCGACAGCGGCGCCGTGAAAAGACTCGGGATTTGAACCCGGCCAAGTTCCGGGACACCTAAACTGTCTTGGCTATTAGATTATGGATTCTGATTACTGGTTAATTAAAGTAGTTGATGATGTAGTGGACTTCTGCCTCGAGTCAGGATTAGATTCCGGCTGAATGCAAGCGAGTCAGTCAATAAAACGTAGCGTGTTCTTCTCTAGATGTCAAGGTCGCGGGACTGAATCCCGAACCGGACCATAAAAATGTTAAGACTATTGTGGCAGCACGTTAAGCCTGATTTTTAAGCAGTTGTGTTGGCTACCCCGTCACATAAGACGCTGAAAATTAGAGCTAGAACTTGTACACTGTAATATCGCTGACTGGTCAGTCAATGATTAGCTGCTGTAGCCGAAATACGGCTTGATGGACTTTAGAAACTACAAACTTTCGTGTATTCATAACTATGTATTTGTTTCTTCTCCTTCTAGTGCCTCTTCACTACTGGAGGTTGGTCTTGGAAACTCTTCCTCTTTTGTGCACAGCGGAATAAATGTTCTGCACTGGCTACTCCTATCTGTTCCCGGATGTTTCTAAGCCATTCACGTCTTTTTTCTACTTGTTTACTTAAGTATATTTGCTAGCCTAACCTTCAGCATAAAAGTAATGTGTCGTCCTTGTCTTACATAAGCTAAATATATATCTTTTTATTCATGCTCTACTTACGTTTTAGAGTAATTAGTTGTATTAATAAAATCGTTTAATTATGATGCATTTAATAAATGAACTACCCAGTTTGATATCATCTTATAAGTTATATAGCGTGACTTATGTCTGTGTATCTGTTTAAGGCATTGTAGCGGCTAAACAAAAGGACCGATTTTGTCAGTTTTTTGTTTGGTGTGGTTGACGAGGTTTTTAGCTAAAGGAGTGAATCAATCCGGGTTTTTATGTTACTTTTTGTTCTAGAGTCATAATGGAAGTATTTGCAAGATATTTTTTGGTTGAAAGAATTTTATTCCAAAATGGTCCGATTGAGTTTAATGTATTTTGTTATTTTTTCCTAAAAATGTTCTCATTTAATAATACCTACCTTATTAACCTTATTTTATTCTTTTTGATGTTCGTAAGCAATAGCTTCTGCAACACTGGAAAATGAAACTATGATGTTTTAAACCCCACTCCCACCACTTTTCAAGGTTAGATATACCGGGTGGGGTATCACTTTTAGTAGATTTTATAAGGATTTACAATTATTTTACAAATTTTTTTTTTCGTATTGAGTACGTAAAATGTAAAATGTGTTCGCATTCTAAACATTGAAAAATAATATTACTTAAGTACACTACTTGTTAATTGAAGTCGTCTACAAATGAGTAGACAAGACAGTGTATAAGGCGAAAACAAAGATTTGTAGGATATTATTAATAATATTTCATAAAAACGGTTCATTGTTTCTGATTTTTTTTATATAAAGGAGACAACCGATTTGTATGAATGCTTTTTATACTACTAAATGCGCATTGTTAAATTATAATTAGATTATGTATCATTTTTGATGAAATAAGGTCAATGTTAAATGATACTACGCCACAGTTAGGCACGTATAATAATTTAAAAAATAAAATACACACGGCTACACATTAAGCTACAACACCAATACAAGCTGACCTCTCTTTGTAAGGAATTTCTATAGAATGCGAGACCAGCTTATACTGGAAATGTATAGCTTGCTGTGTAGCAGTGTGTACAAACAGATTGTGTATTTGATTCTGGTGATTTAGTAGTTGGCTTATTAGTTCGTTCTCTCTCAGTTTGTTTAAAATATTTAAACTACATACAAAGCGTAATAACCTCACAAAAAACAATGTTAAATATTCATGTCCGGCAATTCCTTACGAGGAACTACTTACTCATGTTAATATTAATATCTACGTCATCCGCCGGCGACTTTGTCACCGAAAGTTTTCAAAACACTTTCCGGCCTGCCGCCAACACCTACGGCCTTCTCGAACTCTGTTAGCGCATCTTCCGGCGACGTAAACTGGATCTCTTTCAGTTAATTTCTTAGGTAATAAAAAGAAATCACACTATGCTAGATCAGGATTGTAAGGATGACCAGTATTTTGACTAGAGTGCGTTGTTAAGGTGAAGCAATAGCCCGTGGAACCCGGTCTTCGGTCGCATGTCGCTTGTGGCAGTGAAAACTTGCAGCAGTCGTGCGTTATACCATTAAAGTGCCTTTGTTTTTATTCTTAATAGGCACGGGCTTGACTTGACTCACCTGATATTCATCAATGATGCTACAATGGAACGCGCCTGCCCAATATAATATATTTCGCAATGGAATCGACACTAAATACCGGGGTCAGTGAAGAAACTAGCGAAATTTTTACCTGCGTTTTTAGATCACTTCACTAGGAAAGCCAAACTTTCGACAGACGTTTTGTTTCGCGATCGTATTTATGAATCAGGATTGCGCTGAGACAAGTTTGTTTCAAATTTATTGCTCACCTCATCACCCTATTCCACACGGGCCAGCTTCTGACCTTCGGAGGTTGTGCAGCACTCAGCGTGAAACTGTCGCAAAACTCACGCAAAAATGCTTGTGTAGAATATTGTGAATGCTTCTCAATCCAATCTGCAATATATGCTGATTATAATACACTTGTCTGTTTCTTAAATTATTTTTTTCAGTCTCCAACGATAAGCGAGCGAGCTTAAATTTGTTTTGCCAACAGTAGGTGGTTGCTTTACAAAGGCCTTCAATCATAAACGCAATTTGAAGTCAATCAAATAACTCATCTGGTTTAAGGCCAAATTGTAAATTAAAAAAAAATATTACACGAAAATGTTCCCGACGCAGATCGATTTTTCAGTGAGACTCAATGATATTGACTTAGATTTACGCGAATATCACACATTGAAATAAAAATACTTTTAAAATCTAAAATAAACCGCGATAAAATCCGTTAAAAAGTAGTTTTATTTCAATGAGACTCAGTGATTTAATTTAGCTCTCAAAAATATCCAGGAGAGGGAATTACTTAAATATCGAAGGATATTTAAAATTCGAACGATGCACGATGGTACTCGTATTTTTACTCGAAAATAATCACTTATTTTTAAATGCCTTGATAGTCCAGGGGTAAGCGTGTTCGATTAAGGGTTCAATTCCCGGTTTCGGCAAAAACTTTTCTAATATACTTTGATAATACTTGTTGCAGCTTGAAGGTTAGATATTTGACCAATAAACAGCAATAGGCTCACACCCTATTACCTAAACATAGTCGGCGAAAAGAGGGTGATACACTTCTGCCTACACTTTCGGGTAATACACGCGTGATACTATGTTTGATGAAATGATGAAAATTGGCCGGAGTTTCATACATAAAAACTTTTTTCAAAAACATTCCGAGTTGCCTGGTATATTGGACCTGAACACAATCAGCAAAAAGTGGGCGATATTCACCTCTATTTACACCTTCGGATAATATAGGCGTGATTGCTATGTAGGTTGTTATGTTAATCCAGTTCGCATAGCAAAAATGTATTTCACACAATTACTTACCTTGTTCATTTTGTTAAAATAAAACTATTTAATAACGGATTTTATTGCGAAAATAAATCGCGATAAAATCCGTAATAAAATAGTTTTATTTCTATGTGTGATATTCGCGTAAATCTAAGAAAAGACTAAATTATTTATAATATTAGAAATATTTATAATATTATTAGTAAGATTTATAATTATAATATTACAATTATAACAAATCTATCAACTCAGTGGTCAGCCTACATCCGCATTCAGAAAATGATGTAAAAAAACCCTTTAGGTACTTAACTGACCTCTGTGCTGGCTTTTACTTCCTATTATTAGCTACAATGATTGTGCACATTGACTATATAAACTAATTTGGTCACCAGATTTTACCATTCGCAGTAGAATTGTGAAATAAGAATTATCTAAAATGGCAGCCAAGGTGGGTCCTTATTTATTGGTGCTTGTAAACGGTGTAAAAATTAGGGGATAGTAAAAATATGTATTGTTTCATCTCCGCTGCTCAATATCGGTGAAGGAAAACATATTAAGGAAACCGGCATGTCTAAGAACTAATCATTCTAGGACATGTGACATCCACCAACCCTCACTTGGCCAGCGTGTGTGGATTAAGGCCTAAACTCTCTCAACTCATTAGATATTTGAGAGAAGACCCGTGCCCAGTAGTGGGACACAAAAAAGGGTTGAAGTGAAAAAAAATATGAACGGGTTATTGAAGTGGATACATTCTTGGATAATTTAGATGAAGTTGAATCATGAAAGGTGGGGGAGACTTGTCTAACAAGAGTATCACCAGGTCTTATACAAATGTTTAAAGTTTTTTGTGTTAAGTGCGGCGGGAATATGATGTGTTATAGATCTAATATATGAGATTTTAGTAAATGTTACAAGACGTAGCTAGTGGTAGTGTACGCTATAAACCGCAAGATCCCAGTTAGAAATTAGGCAAAGTGGATTTCTTGCCCCATATGCTACTAGAATCTAGTATTTTTACCAAAAGATGACAATAATGTATAATTTCTCAGGAATCCTTAGTTAGGAAGTTGGGGTGTCACATCTCCAAGGTTTCTTGGAGAGCATGTTAAGCCATTGAAACTGCCCCCGATCTCTCACCGATAGTGTGGGTCAACCTATCCCGCCGGAGGAAGGGAACAAATAGTGCACCTGGATTTTTGAACCTGTATTTCACAAACTTGTCATAAAGTAATGATTAATGTTTCCTGCATCCGTGGCTAGTAAATTTAGACCATACTATCTGTATTACTGTTATGGCGATGGAGGGAATTACCAAACCTAGGGAAGGACTCAAAAACAGCGGGCGAATTTAATCTAAATTTTGTTTGATATTAAATGTTGTCTATATCTTCAGGTTCAACGGACAGTTAGCCATAAATGTACTAGCTTTGCTATACCACCTATTATTAACCTAAATACCCAATATCATAAATATTAATTTGCAATGTTTATTTTCAGTTTGTAATTGTTGCTATGCTGGTGGCGGCTGCTCAAGGCAGTGCTATCCACGGCGCCGACTACACCAGCTTCTCTTACGGAGTGTCAGACCCACACACCGGTGACGTCAAAGGCCAGCACGAGACCCGCATCGGTGACAGCGTAGTCGGACAATACTCTCTCCTTGACTCCGACGGCACAAAACGCACTGTAGACTACGCCGCTGACGCACACCATGGTTTCAACGCTGTTGTGCGCAAAGACCCCGTCTATGCTCATGGTGTGGTTGCCGCTCCCCTCGCTCACGGGTACGCTGCCGCTCCCCTCGCTCACGGGTACGCTGCCGCTCCCCTCGCTCACGGATACGCCGCCGCTCCCCTCGCTCACGGATACGCCGCTGGTGTAGGATATGGTGCCCCTCTCGCTCACGGATACGCTCACAGTGTAGTGTCTCATGGTGCTGTTGCCGCCCCCCTCGCTCACGGTGCTATCGCGTACGGTGCTCACGGTCTGTATGGCGCCCATGGTGCCCATGGTCTCTACGGAGCTCATGGTGCCCATGGACTCTACGGCGCTCACCTCTACTAAGTTATGTTCCCCTAATTTATTATTGTAATACAATGAACAATGCTGTGATGAAATTAAATCAATACACTAAGTACTTTAACTTTTTTTTTGATTGATTACCTCTACAGATTTACCACCATTAATTAAGCTGACAGTGGTTCCCTCTGACTTACCCTATTATGCAAATTATACCCATGAGATTCTATTGTTTGCAAATGATACTAAACTTCAATGAGTTTCAAAGTTAATCGGTATCCCGGCAATTATGATGAAGTAAACTACGCAGTGTGCAGTGAGCAACGGTGGCGCAGCGGTACGGGCCTTGCCTTAGAATAAGGCCGAGGAGTCGATTCGTGCCCACACATATTTGTTTGAATTCTTTCATCGTACCAACGAAACCGGCATGTCCAAGGGCTAATCATACGAGAACATGTGACTTCTACCACACCAACCTGCACTTGGCCAGCGTGTGTGTATTAAGGCCTCTTTCAAATCGTAAGATAGACCCAGACCCTTCTGTGGGACACTAAAAAGGGTTGAAGTGAAACAACGCACTCTAAAATGGTTCATTGATTGAGCTTGAATAACCTACATGGTATTATATACTGATTGAATATACTCAATGACCAGAAAACTATAGTGATAAAATTTTCAAGCCTACTTATATTATAAACGCGAAAGTTTGTAAGAATGTTGATGTTTGTTACTTTTTCACGCAAAAACTGCTGGACGGAGTTGGATGAAATTTAGCACAGAGATAAATTATGGTCTCGAATAGTCTCGATTAACAACGAACAACATAGGCTCTTTTTATCCCAAAAGTATTATGCGGGCTAAGCCGTGGGCAGAAGCTAGTGATTATATACGAATATCAAAATTATTGATTCCATCAAGTATTTTAAAGTATCACAATTCATTCTATGCTACGAGTATATATTATATCCATGCCTATATCGTACAGTAAAATTATGATTCCCAATGAGTTTGAGCAGTGTTTCGCAGTGGCTGCCATGTCATTCATACCACGGAAGTAAAAAATTGCCGTTTTCATGTAGCATTCACATTACATTGCATTGCATTCACAAATAAATAAAATCATAATGAACTTTAACTTTGACTCGGCAGTAGCAGCTGCGGTATAATATGATGTGTGATTTTGAAAATAACGTCCTTATTGCACTTTACATGTTAACATTAGATACTATTAGATTCTATAGACTAAACGAAAAAAATTGGTTGCCTGTAAAGTCGGTATACGGGCGAAAGTTTTACGTGACAACGACTTTGAGTGGTAAAATAATTTTAATGTGAATATTCATTCGTATAGTAGGAAGAAGGATGAAATAATAGTAACAATTTAAAACATTTATTTATACAAAGAATTATATTTAAAACATTAATTTATACAAAGAATCTCGCTCTTAGGCGGGCTAACTGTGCTCGAGTGGAAGGGACGCGTGCCTTTCACTTTTTATGTCGGTCTCTCTCGCTCTTAGGCGGGCTAACCATGCCCGAGTGGAAGGGACGCGTGCCTCTCACTCGCTCTCATTGTGAGCGCATAACGTGAGCGGAGCGTAACGCAGTTTCTTGAAGTGTCACCCGGCTAACCAATTTATAAACGTTGTCACGTCAAAATGTGTAGGTGATTGCAATGAAAATACATAATTTTTAAATAAGCACCACCAATAGATAAATCTAAAGAAAAATTTCATTTGGTAGATCTAGGCCTCTGGACATTTTAGATACCGAAGAAATTAATGAAAGATCATAAAAAACCAAATGTGTGGGATCGACTTCATCTTCGAAATGTCACGTGATAATTCTATGTCAATTCCATCAATTTTGTTCTTTTAGATCTTTCGTTTTCGCCTCGATTTGTGGTTTGTCTAGACAAACCTATTTTAATTATTAATTACTAAATAATTACTGGCTACGTTGGTTTTGGTTTCTATTCGATAAGGTTGCCAGTCATAATGTGTTTAGACCGAATCAACGTCAGACGACAGTTAACAGCGTGGCGCTTCGAGTGAATAAAGTGTTATAACGTAGACGTAAAGAGTTATTTGTCTATGTTAATTGTAACGATCGATATATTAAATGAATTTAATAAACCATGGCATATCAGTTTAACTACTCACCGATTTGCTTAACTAAGTTAATTTACAAGTAGAAGACCATACTGACACTTCATATATAATGTCTCTGTTTTGAGGCTTACTCTGGTTTACACTACCTCTTATAATAACACTAAAATCAAATTAAACTCACTTAGTTTTTTCATGCTTTTACCTAACCTAACAGCGAGCTATATCGAAAAGGTAAATATGGGCCCATATCACGACGCAGAGGATTCCTGAAGACGGTCGTCGTTTCAAAGGAAGACCACGGAAATGGTGCGATGATATAAGTTCGTTTGTCGTGACTTGGACGGAAGAAGCTAGCAATAGTTACAGTTGGAAGGCTATGGGGGAGGTTTTTGCCCAGCGTTGGGACATTACAGGCTATTACAAAAAAAAACAAACAAGTAAGTACAGGTACTTTGGTGGTTAATTTATTTGATCACAACATTGTCCTTAGTTTAACTGAGTATAACGAGATCTTGGGTGTCTTTAGTACCAGCCGGCACCGAGGACGCCACGGGCACCAAGGCCGAGACCGTTGGCGTAGCCGAGACCGTTGGCGTAGCCGAGACCGTTGGCGTAGCCGAGGCCGTTGGCGTAACCAAGACCGTTGGCGTAACCAAGACCGTTGGCGTATCCGAGTCCAAGACCGTTAGCGTAGCCAAGACCAACACCGGCAAGGGGAGCAGCGATACCAGCGGTAGCCAAAGGAGCGATAGGTGCGATGGGAGCAGCGATGGGGGCGATGGGAGCAGCGATGGCAGCACCGTGACCGTAGATGGGGTCCTTGCGTACAACAGCGTTGAAACCACTGTGGCCGTCATCAGCGTAGTCTACAGTGCGTTTTGTGCCATCAGAGTCGAGGAGAGAGTACTGTCCGACTACACTGTCGCCGACACGGGTCTCAGTCTGGCCCTTGACGTCACCGGTGTGGGGGTCTGATACACCATAGGAGAAGCTGGTGTAGTCTGCGCCGCCGATAGCGTTGCCGTGAGCAGCCGCCACCATGAGAGCCGCGATTATGAACTGGAATATATTTTTAAATTAATACAAAATACAATAAGTAACAACAAGGAAGTTCCAAGGTATGTAAAGGACGTTTGTTTAAATGTATTTTTATTTTATTTGTTGGTCTAGCTATCGAGGTCGCAGACTGAAAGGAGTGTTCAGATTTTCCTAATATCCCAGGACTGCTTAGTCAGGAAGCACTTCAAGCCGTTAATCCTGTGCTCCATTTCTCTGAGGTCAGAACTTTGGGAATAGAGAGTTCATCTATGTTTGCACGTACACTCGTACCAAATATAATCTCCTGCGTCTGTGGCTGGTCAAAATAAGGCTCAAAAAATTTGCCGTTTATGTGTTTTAATTGATGTAAATTAATTTCTTACCTTAGCTGCCATTTTAGTAGTTGTTGTTCCACAAATATTTTGCGAATGATTAACTCGCCTATTTCTTCACCTTATATACTCGATATTTTACTGCGATTCCTATTGAGTTTAACAAAAGGATGTTAAAAAATTGTAAGGTCGCTAGAGGGATCTAAATGCACGTATACGTTTATTAAATTATACGTTTTTAATTTCCTTTCACTTCATTGTTTATGTTTATTCATTTTGCACGTATATGTAAAGATATAATCAAAATTTTAATTTTTTTGACTTCTTTTGTCGGAATTCAATTCTTTTTTTATTCAGTACAGTATTTTTTCACGAGAAGTGTTTCTAGGTGTTTCAAAATGTGATATAGAAAAAGTCCATGTAACACACATAACAAAAATACTAGCAACTTAACCCGATTTTGTACGTGTGTGATGAGAGACCCATCGGTTTATTGTTGAACCACTGGGTAGCCTATAGAGTTTCGTAGGGTTTGTGAAAACTGCATGAAAACTTGTTCAGTAGCTTTTGAAGTCATTATGAACTTCATACAAGGATTTAGTTTTTAACTCCCAGAAAAAAGAGATGTTATATTTTTGACATTATGTCTAAGTATATGCATGCATGTATCTTTGAACAAAAGTTGCAACACAGCGTTTAAATAAATGGACTGATGGATTAGATCCGGTAATATTTAAAGGCTAAAGGGATTGAGGCGGCTTTTAGCTACATAGTTTGATTCATAAAGTTTATATTTTTTTTTAATAGTGGACCAAGAAGGATGCAAACCTCGGCTATGATAGCATAACTAGTCAATAGTTATTAGTTAGTTAGTCATTAAAGTGTTTCCCGGTACTGGTTGACATAATTAAAAAATATTTATGTCTTGATCGTTATCATTAAATTGCCATTCGGAATGCAATGTCCATTTAATGGAGTACATTCGTTACGGGCTGGGATCCTGGCTAAGTGTAAAATAGGACTAAAAAGGGGCCTCCCTTAAGGTACACAATTTACCAGAATCTCCTTTTTTCAATGACAACGCGTATATACTTTATGACACATGTTTTATTTTATGTAAACTGATGTGATGATCTTTTTAAATAAAAATGAATCCCTATTTCCCTTGGTCACGCGCGTGAACGGCTAGAACGATTTCGCTAATTCTTTTATTACAATATTCCTTAGAGTACGAGGATGGTTCTTACGCAAAGAAAATCAACAAAAAAAAACAATCTTCTCCGAAACGACTTGACCGATATTTATAAAATCCAATACCGACTGGTCTGAGAATCGGTCGTAATCTATTTTTGGACCTGGTAGGTGGCTCTGCTTTACTGCGGGGTCCGCTAGTAATAATCTAAATATATAAAAGAAGAAACTGACTGACTGACATATCAACGCAGAGCCCAAACCGCTGGGTCTGGAGACTCTAAATTTGGCACATAGGTTCCCTATGGGGCCTAGGGGTGCACTAAGAAAAGATTTTTCATAACTCACTCTTGAAGAGGTGAAACGGGGTTCTAAAGTTTGTATGGAGAAACAAGATTAGTGAGATCAATTTCGCGGGCAAAGCCGCGGGCGGAAGCTAGTTAACATAACGAAACGATAACGTAACGCTAACGATATTTTTAAAAAGGGAAGTGAAGCAATAACGAACTATAGAGAACAATAAAATGTATGGGATTAAATATACTAAATGTTGAGTGTCAATCGTATATCAATTGTGTGAGTTCTTTTGTTATTCTTTCGCTATGTAGCTTTGTTTATGGGTCTGTAAGTAGAGAGAGCGTGTATAGCCGTCGAACCTGCGGAAGGAAGGGGATAAATAAAAAATCATGTGCACAATAAAGTATCTGGCGGGCCTGGAAACAAGGCAAGGCTCTCCTCACATAAAATAGCCTACAAGTGTACCTTTAGGCTATATTTAATCTAATTAAACATTACTTACTTAATAATAAAATCACCTGATTAGTAGTAGCTACACACGGCAACACATCAAGCTATAAATTTCCTGTATAAGCTGATCTCGCATTGTAAAGAATTTCCGTACAACGAGAGGTAAGACAAAATACTGGAATCGTGTACTAGACTATCCTGTGGTGCTTTTAGAAAAGGAGACAAACAAGTTACTATTCTCAACCGAGCTACCAACAGCGCCTGCATCTGAGGGAACAATTTTTATGAAATTGAATACTCCATGGTAGCTAACGTTTTAATTCCACTGAATGCACATACCTGCCGATAAGGTTGCAGTTAGCAGCTCGGTTTGGAATAGTACTTTTAAGAAACATGAAACTTTAATCATGCAGGCTGCCGTTTAATTAAGAACTCAATACATATCAATTCATTCAATTCAATACCATTTGTTACTAAGAAGATGTTGTTATTTTGATAAATTGATCTACATGGACCATTGAATAAATAAATTTTGTTTTAATTTCAGTGTAAAAAGACTTTCTGTTGCACAGTTTTGGTAACCAGGCCAATTTTTTAAAGTTTTCAGTTTCTCAATATATTTGAAACAAAATCTAAATCAAAATAAGTTATCTATGGTTTATTAATTTCATATTCTTACGCGAATATTTTGGAATTATTGAAGTGATGAATATCGGCATTCACTAATAATTCAGGGATTCCAATAACTTCTGTTGCAACTTTAATTTTTTTCAAGAGCAGGTATCGACGGCCCCTGTTACATGTAAAATAGTTCCAAAATTGTAGTAAGCCTTCCTATTTCGAGTGTTTCTTATGATCATGTGAGTTTTGACTCATAATAATTCAAAAAACGTTTCTTTGAAAATGATTTTTCTTCGCTTAAATTAGTCTAGGAATTTTTAATTTCCATAAGGGTGTTTATTTTAGGATTTACTTAAATATACCGTATAGAAAATAAATCAAACAAAAAAGTAACTTTGGTTTGGTAGGATAGTGATTTTACTATAGGTCAGTAGATAACGATTATAATACTAATAAATTAAGTCAACGATGTTTAATAGCCTCCGTAGATACCAACATCAGCACCGTAGCCGAGTGAGCCAACCTTGGAAGCGATACCGTTGTAGCCATTGTAGCCGGCGTAGCCGAGACCAAGGGGAGCAGCGGCGGCATAGCTGTTAACGATGGGAGCAGCAGCGTACCCGATGCCGATGGGAGCAGCACCGTAACCCTTAGCGAGGGGAGCGGCAGCGTAGCCGAGTCCGAGGGAGGCGGCACCGTAGCCGTTGTTCACACCCCACGCAGCACCACCGAGGTAACCACCAGCCAGAGGAGCGGCGGCGTAACCGGTAGCGATGGGAGCGGCGATGGCGGCAATGGGAGCAGCGATGGCGGCACCGTGAGCGTAGACGGGGTCCTTGCGTACAACAGCGTTGAATCCGTTGTGAGCGTCAGCGGCGTAGTCTACAGTGCGCTTGGTGCCGTCAGACTCCAGCAAGGAGTACTGTCCGACTACTTTGTCACCGACACGGGTCTCAGCCTGACTTTTGACATCACCGGTGTGAGGGTCTGATACACCATACTTGAAACTGTAGCCACTGTTGCTGGCCTGAGCTGCCGCCACCAGGAGCGCCATAATAACGAACTGGAAATAGACAAACCCATATTATTGTGGTGCAAATGAATGACAATTAAATTATTTTTATTGTTTTCTAAAACATTTTATTAAATAGTAAGTAAATTACCTTTGCTGCCATTGTAGATATTTGTTTCACAAATTAACTGCGAATGATTGTCCAGCGTTTCTACATTATTTTATATCATTTTTTGCGAATTATTGCAATTAATAAAAGAATGTCACGCAAAAGAGTAAGGTCACGAGTTGTGTATTTTGTAGTTTTGCATTGCGGACATTTGCTATTGCCCAAGTAAACAAATATAAATTTAATGAAATAAAATATTAATTTAATTAAGTCACAAAAAATGCAATCATTTATATCCCCTGATTGCAAAATTAGTTACATTAAATTCGCAAAAATCTAAATAAAGTAACTTGCATTTTTTTCTGCAATTAAAATTTTTGTTTTTGCTAATGGAATAATATTCATGCATTTATAGTCAAATTTTGGTCCTATACTTGTTCTGGTATTTTCCTTTATTAGTCATCTGAAACGTGTTATTTTAACAACTACTACTACTTACTTAAAGTAATCTATTTAACGTTATCAGCGGTGGCGCAGCGGTACGGGCTATCAAAATATTAAATCGCGGGTTTGATTCCCCGTCGTGCCCACACATCTTTGTGTAAATTTTTTCATCGCCACTGCTCAATATCAGTAAAGGAAAACATCGTGAGGAAACCGGCTCGTCTAAGAACTAATCTTCGAGGACATGTTACATCCACCAGCCCGCACTCTACTCGTAAGATAGTTGAGAGAAGACCCGTGCCCAGCTGTGAGACAATAAAAAGGGTTAAAGTTAAAGAGAAAGATAATTCTCCTTGTTTTGTAGTACTTATTTGTAGATATGTCTGATTTATATGGAGTCAGACTTGGTCGCTAAGTAAAGATGCTACGCTCCCTGGGTATTCGTTTGGTAAATTCTCGAGCGTGGCCTTCTAGCCTCGGTCTGAAATCAGGTGCTTCACGTCATTCACTCTAAAAGAGGTGTAGCAGATGTGGCCTATAAATCCGTTTAAATAAAATGGAATCGGGCGGCGATAGCGAAATATCCCCCATCCCCTGAGACTAGAGTGTCCGGCAAAATCCTGAGCGGAGGTTCATCCTCACACGGGCAGCTTGCTATGAAGCACTGTCCTCGGACTGCTCACCGAAAAAGTCTGAAGCACCAATAAAGGCCTTCCCCGCCGATTGGGTTAAGTCACCTTTAAAAAAATGGAATGGCTTAGATCACAACTCAGAAGACAAGCAATGTCTCTAAGACCACGTAAGCATTGGTGAGGTGATCTAAATTCTTTTGCCGGAAATAAGATAGACAAAGCGTGTCAAAGGTGAATTGGAGATTTATAGAGGTGTGCTTTTGCCTGGCAGAAGAACATTACAACGTTATTAAAAAAATGCAACCTTAAAGTCTCCATTATTTTATTTTCATCATTTTTTTCATCACTTTTTTTAGTTATTAACTTTAAAACATTTAAAAAAAAATTGTTTACCAAACTAGGTAAAATGACAAAGCTTATGTGATTTTGCAGTGAACCTGAGTTTCTTTACTTGTCATTTCGTCATTCATCAACTGTCGCTGAATAAATTGCCATATTTTGGAGCCGTATCGGTGGAGGGGAGGGGTTAAGGATCAAAAATGTTCTACATTTAAAAAGAGACTCCGAGTCTCTTTTTCAATGTAGAACATATTGATCGGAATCTTTTTGTTTAAGTCACCTGCGTACGTGTGTTCTTTCCAATTTTTAAATTAAGTACTAGCTTCCGCCCACGGCTACGCCGGCGTGTTACATAATGGGACAAAAAGTAGCCTACGTGTTAATTCAGACCATACTCTATCTCTGAGCAAAATTTTATCTAATTCCGTCTTGTAGTTTTTGCATGAAAGAGTATCAAACATCTATACATTTTTACAAACTTTCGCTTTTATAATATTAGTAGGATTTAAGTAAGTGTTATGTAATTATCAGATTAAAAAAACGTGAAAATAAACAAATTAGAGTATACCTAGTTGGTCTAATGACTCACTAATTATACTCTGCGTCTTGCGCATTTTTGTGTTATAATTAAGTAATTATCTCATTAATTCTTTATCACAGTAACATGATTCTTTAGGTATCCCTTAAATAAATTTGATATCAGGACATTATTGTAATTTCGCAATCTTATTTTACTGTTTCATAAATTTTCATTGAATCCAACTGTAAAATTTTGTATGCACTTCTAAAAATCAATTCACTTCAAATGGCCTCTTACCATATAAGAAAAACTTTGGTATAATTTTAATTGTATACAGGTACTTGTAATTATATAAATTTAACTTATTCCCGTCGAAGCTCTAAATGTGGAAACTGCACTTCCTCACGCTGTGACAGAATATAGACCATTAACACTCATACCATTTTCCATAATTATCATCATTTTTTCATTTTTACCAAATAATATGGTAATAATATCTTATTTAACTTTTATTAAACTAAGATACCCAATCATCCAGAAACGAATAAAACAAAAAAGTAACTTTGGTAACTAGTAATTTTATTATACCTATCAAATTTTAATCCATAACGGGTAACACAAATAAATAAGGTAGTAAACGATGTTTAGTACAGTCCACGCGCTCCGTAGCCTCCGTAGATACCAGCACCAGCACCGTAGCCGATGGCGCCAATATTGGCAGCGATACCATTGTACCCATTGTATCCATTGTAACCATTGTAGCCGGCGTAGCCAAGACCTACAGGAGCGGCAGAGACGTATCCCTTAGCGAGAGGAGCGGCAGCGTAGCTGTTGACGATGGGAGCAGCAGCGTAGCCGATACCGATGGGAGCAGCAGCGTAGCCCTTAGCGAGGGGAGCGGCAGCGTAGCCGAGACCGAGAGAGGCGGCACCGTAGCCGTTGTTCACACCCCACGCAGCACCACCGAGGTAACCACCAGCCAGAGGAGCGGCGGCGTAACCGGTAGCGATGGGAGCGGCGATGGCGGCAATGGGAGCAGCGATGGCGGCACCGTGAGCGTAGACGGGGTCCTTGCGCACAACAGCGTTGAATCCGTTGTGAGCGTCAGCGGCGTAGTCTACAGTGCGCTTGGTGCCGTCAGACTCCAGCAGGGAGTACTGTCCGACTACTTTGTCACCGACACGGGTCTCGGACTGGCTTTTGACGTCACCGGTGTGAGGATCTGATACACCATACTTGAAACTGTAGCCACTGTTACTAGCCTGAGCTGCCGCCACGAGGAGCGCCACAATAACGAACTGGAAATACACAAACATTTATTAATTTCATGCAAATGAATGATAAGTTAGTCTTTATTAAAATTTTTATCGCCTCTATATTCAAATATTAGTTTTTTAAATAAATGTAAGAGTACAGAGTAAACTAAACTACCTTAGCTGCCATTGTAGATATTTGTTTCACAAATTGTCTGCGAATGATTATTTGAGACTTCTACTCTATTTTATATACTTTTTTTTGCAAATTATTGCAATTATTAAAAGGATGTCACGCAAGAGAGTAAGGTCGCACAGTTGTACATAGTAGACTTAGACATTCGCTATCCGCTGTTGCCCAAGAAAAAAAAATAGCAAACTATTACTTAAGTCATAAAATTAAAATTTGCAATAATGGATATCCCACTCGCAGAATATGAACGTATTAATTATTTTGTTGGCCTTGATGATGACCAATTTGATAAAAAAAATTAAAAAAATATTAATGTACAAGAAATTAAGACGTAACAAATTTGATATTCCATATTCCCGGTCGTACCTACTAAACAATGAACAGGAATTCGAGTTGCAGCCACAATGGATCATCGTCCATGGGACCTTAAATCTGATGTGATTAGACACATGGTCAAACCCGTGCCCGTCGTGTGACGCAATTCAGGATAGAATAAACTGGTAGGCCGCGATTTGTGACCAAGCATAATCTCGCTGCCAAGCGGCCATGTCGTAAATCAATGCGATGTCTGGTGATATTATAGGAGGGTGCGTTCTCATCGAAGATCTTTAATAATCACGAGTCTACCGATATTTACTAGGTAAAGGCGAAAACGTCATCGCTTATGTTGTGGTCAATCGGAAGCCCTATAAGAATAAAAACAAAAATAGTATCCAAAATTGAAATAACATTACAATTTATCATTGTCCACATGTCCACCCTTAGAGGTAAATAAACAAATGACAAACGTCCTAAAATGGACTGCTAGTTTTGGTACACATCAAGCTATAAAAAACCAATTTAAGCTGACCTCTCGATATAAGGAAATCTTAAACAAGGCGATATTTGCTTATACTGGATATGTATAGCTTTATGTGTAGGTACCCGTGTTTACAGGCTACGCAAATGTTTACGAATATTTAGCAATGTTCTACAAATAACCGACTATAGCAATTGTAATCTGTTAAAGTGTCACCTCAATATCATCCTCAAAGAAAAGATTTTGATCCTGAAAGATTTTGAAGGTACTAGCCATTCCTTAGATACCTACATAACATAGTATTGTCTTAGATTTACGCGAATATCACACATTGACATAAAACTACTTTTTAACGGATTTTATCGTGGTTTATTTTAGTTTTTAGATCCCGACGTTTCAAAGTCTTTTCAGACTTCATGTTCACGGGTGGACTGAGGTACTTATTTGACGTCCAAAAATATTAATCACAATTATTACTGACTAATAGTCAGTAAGAATTCGATAACAAAAATCGCGATAAATCTGTTAAAAAGTAGTTTTATTTCAATACCTACATAACATCACGAAGGTCACACGACTCCAATTTCTCGGGTTAGGTGTCACTTCAGTCACTTGTGATAATATAAGGCTTGTCAGGGGACAAACTTACAAGACGTCAACGTTTCTCGCGTTGCTTGTCTGTGATTGACATTGTTACATCAGGGCACAATGTCTATGAGGTCGGTTGCGTGAACACGTGGTGTGTGCAAACCGAATGTTTCCGCACAAAAAAAGAAATCTATTTCCATCTAAACATTTTGTGAATATTTGTAATTAGGGAGGTGCTGTTATCATTGACCGAGATATTGATTATAGGCCGACCGTTTAACTCGCGTATCGCCATCTAAAGTACAAAGTCATGTCATAAAACATTAAATCTCTTATAGAACTAGAAGCACAGATAAAAGTAATTTAAGACTATTCGTCACTAATATCCATATCGCTTGAATCATCATCACTGTCTGTGCAGCTTGAGGAGTCAGAATCTTGGCGATAGGCGATACGCGAGTTAAACGGTCGGCCCATAGTTTTCTGTGGTGTTATTTTATGTTCCATCGAGATGCAAAGGTGTCTGGTTATTGCCACCCTATGAACTCATCGATATAAATAAGTACAACATAGGGAGTTAGTTCATGTATTACAGTACCGTTTATGCTTGTCTATGGAATCTCAATATTAATATTGTGTGTTTTAGATAAATTTAATAAGTAGGTAATATTATCGTGATCTTCTTAGCGGTATATTAAAAACACTGCAGTGTCAGTCTTCGAATTGGGGTTTGTAGTATTTCCCTCAATATTTTGTATGTTTGATTTAATTTATTTCTTTTTTATTTATTTTATTTTATTTATTCGTGTTTTTTATTTTATTGTGTCTAGTAAATGTTTTTTCTTCTAAGTATTACCTACCAGTTTCCGAACGTGGCCTCGTCTGCGTGGTATATTAAAATAAAAAGTATGCTTATTCTACTCAACCCTAAAACTAGAAGTACGTTCAAATCCATTAGTTTTTGTGTGAAAGAGTAACAGATACACACTTATTCACAACCATACCAACTTTTGCATTGATAAATAGTAAGATAAAGTTAAAATTAAGATCACAATGTTGCAATGACTGTGAACCTATGTACGCATACTTATATTATCTATACTAGTTTCCTTATTTAGAAGCAACTAACAACAATAAAAAAGTAAACAAGGATGTAGCTTTGGTAAGTAGTCATTTTTTTATTATATCACAGAATAATCCATAACGAGAACTATAAATAAATAAAATTAGTAACGATGTTTAATAAAGTCCCTGTGCTCCGTAGCCTCCATAGATACCAGCACCAGCACCATAGCCAATGGCGCCAATATTGGCAGCGATACCATTGTATCCATTGTAACTATTGTAGCCGGCGTAGCCAAGACCTAGAGGAGCGGCGGAGACGTATCCCTTAGCGAGAGGAGCGGCAGCGTAGCTGTTGACGATGGGAGCAGCAGCGTAGCCCTTAGCGAGGGGAGCGGCAGCGTAGCCGAGTCCGAGGGAAGCGGCACCGTAGCCGTTGTTCACACCCCACGCAGCACCACCGAGGTAACCACCAGCCAGAGGAGCGGCGGCGTAACCGGTAGCGATGGGAGCGGCGATGGCGGCAATGGGAGCAGCGATGGCGGCACCGTGAGCGTAGACGGGGTCCTTGCGCACAACAGCGTTGAATCCGTTGTGAGCGTCAGCGGCGTAGTCTACAGTGCGCTTGGTGCCGTCAGACTCCAGCAGGGAGTACTGTCCGACTACTTTGTCACCGACACGGGTCTCGGACTGGCTTTTGACGTCACCGGTGTGTGGGTCTGATACACCATACTTGAAACTGTAGCCACCCTTGCTGGCCTGAGCTGCCGCCACGAGGAGCGCCACAATAACGAACTGGAAACAGATAAACAATGATTAATCAATATTAAACCATTTATTTTTATGAGGTTCATTCTTATTCAAGTATTTTCTAATAGTTTATATGAAGTGATTTAAATTACCTTAGCTGCCATTGTAGATAATTGTTTCACAAATGTACTGCGAATGACTGTCTAACATTTTTGGTTTATTTTATATGCATTTTTTTGCGAATTATTGCAATTATTAAGGATTTCACGCAAGACAGTAGTTAAGGTCACATTATTGTGATTACTTGTCTTGAACATTCACTGTCCACTGTCCGCTGTCGCCCAAGTAAAATATTATTAAATTAATGATGACATTAAAAATATACATAAATTACATATATTATATTGATATATTTCCAATGTGAAATTATCAATATTGTCACCCAATATTATTACTTTTTTTTTAGAGGGATACGGGCATGTCTAAGAGCTAATCATTCAACGACATTTATTTTATTACAGCTAACCAATTCGATGTGCAATTTTATTTTGATGTATGATAATGAATTAACATATGATATTCACCAACCCACACTTGGTCCGCGTGTGAGTTTTAAGCACTAAACACTCTGAACTCGTAAGATAGTTGAGAGGAGACCCGTGCTCAACAGTGGGACACTGAAAAGGGTTGAAATGAATATATCTCTGTTTAATATTATGAAAACAAAAAAGTTACACAAACAGTACATACAAAAAATTACTTATTTACGGCCAAAAATAAAAATAACTGCCTCGGTGGTCCAGTGGTAAGAGAGTTCATTTTGTAGCAATATAATTCTGTGCCTCCTGTGAAAAGTGATATAGGTAAGTCGAAATGTACTCTTTTATGAGTTTTGCATACAAATTCATCAGGAAAAAATCTTTTTGGTCTAATTCACGTTCTTTTATCTACAATAGTTCCGAAGATAACTTTGTCCATAGTGAGATCAGTTGCAGGATTTTTGCATAAATTTCGTGGATATATTTCAAATTGTAACCTTAATACTTAATAAGGTTACAATTTGATATTGAAAAATTTGAAAAATACTGTCTGCAATAATCAAGTGATTATTGCAGACAGTATTTTTCAATTTGTGTGCTTTTTTGTTTAATAGCGATTATATTAATATTTACATTACTTTTATAAGTCCGTGCCTCGGAGAGCACGTTAAGCCGTCGGTCCCGGTTGTCATTTAACCCATCTATGACAATCGTTACATGTAGTCAGAAGCCCATATAATCTGACACCTGGTCTAACCATCTCGGCTACTGGTTCCCTACGGGTTTCGAGGTCAGATGGCAGTCGCTCGTATAATTCTGGTAGCTAGCCGCATCAGGTTAGACTGGGAGCTGACCCCAATTGAAATGGGAAAAAGGCAAGGGGCATGAATGAATGACATTACTTTTATAAGTACGTTTATCGTGTAAATTGATAGGTACCTATAATTAGAGTTATATCATTATGAACAGATTTTTTTCAAGATTAATCACGAGTGTAAAGGCCAAAACATCATCGCTTATGTTATGGTCGATCTCAAACCTTTTAAGAATAAAAACAAAAAAATATTCAAATCTAGCTTCCGCCCACAGCTTCGCCCGCGTGGCACTTCCATATTGGGATAAAAAGTATCTTATGTGGTAATCCAAACCATAATCTACCTCTGTGCTAAATTTTATCTAATTCCGTCTCGTAGTTTTTGCGTGAAATAAAAACAAACATCCATACAATCTTACAAACCTTCGTGTTTATAATATTAGTAGGATAGGATAGAAAAAGCATTATCCATTTTAATTTATCATTTTCCGAATGTCCACCTATTAAGGTCAACGAAGAAATAACAAACGTCTTAGAATGGACTGCTAGTTTTGGTACAGGCTACTCAACATTTACGAATATTTAGCATTTAATAATATGTTCTACAAATACTGGTTTATAGCTATTGTAACCTGTTACAATGTCACCTCTTAACATCCTCAAAGAAAAGTTCGCTGAAGTATGTTGTAGGCACTAGCGATATCTTGTATATAACTAATATCGCACGCCAACTTCTCGGGTTAACTAGTTACTTAATAGTATTTATTAAATTTAATTTTGAAAGTACAATGTAGTACAAGTAAAAGTTTCTCTTCAACCCTTTTTAGTGTCCCGCTGCTGGGCACGAGTCTTCTCTCAACTATCTTACTAGTTGAGAGAGTTTAGGCCTTAATCCACACACGCTGGCCAAGTGCGGGTTGGTGGATGTCACATGTCCTCGAATTAATAGTTCTTTGACATGCCAGTTTCCTCACGATGTTTTCCTTCACCGATATGGAGCAGCGGCGATGAAACAATTCACACAAAGATGTGTGGGCACGACTGGGATTCGAACCCGCGACCTTATTTTTCTAAGGCGAGGCCCGTACCACTGCGCCGCCGCTGCTCGTTTAGCTGCTTTAGCACCGCTGCTGGTAAGTAAAAGTTTATGCTTGTTTAATGAATCCGGATGTTAAAATTGTGTGTTTTAGACAAATTAAATAAGTGATATTTTTGTGATATTCTTATCGGTTTATTAAAGACACCTATAGTGTTTCCCTTAAGTAGTATACATTGAATAAAGTTTATTTCAATAACCTAAAAATCTGAAAGTTCTTCAGCAAAATCTTATTGGGTGACTTACGTTGAAACAATGTCGTGTAAATTATCACTAAACATATACTTGTCTTACGAATTGTCGAAAAGGAGTTGTAAATTAGTCTGTCTAAGATAATTCATTGATTTTTAACAAAGCATCCGACTTTTTCACAAATAAATATCTCAAACGGAGAAACTACTTATAAAGAGACGGAAATATAAGTAAGTTTATGAGTTACGTAGAAACGCGAACAAAATGTGAATTTGATCGTTAATATTTGAGGCTTTATTAATATTAGGCAAACCTACGATTTTATTTAAATGTCTGTAATAAATGTCATGCATCACACTGTGGGCATGTGAACATTGCTGAAAGTCAGTGCTGTGGGTCGCCTCCGGTTACTGAGCAATGATCACGTTTAACACAGATGGTCACACTGTTTGCTTGTTGTTTTTGTTTTTTATTTAATTTATTTTTCGTGGTTTTTATTTGTTTGTGTGTTTTGGTTGTGTCGAATATATGTATTTTTTTTACTAAGTATTACCTACCAGCTTCCGTACGTGGCTTCGTCTGCGTGGTACATTAAGATAAAGTAGGCTTCTTCAACTCAACCCTATAATAATCCGTTTGTTTTTGGGTGAAAGAGTAACAATTAATACACACCTTTACTTGCAGTACAATACAACTTTTACATTGATAAATAGTAAGATAAAGTTAATGTTAAGAACACAATGTTGCAATGACTGTGAACCTATGTACGCATACTTATATTATCTATACTAGTTTCCTTATTTAGAAGCAACTAACAACAATAAAAAAGTAAACAAGGATGTAGCTTTGGTAAGTAGTCATTTTTTTATTATATCACAGAATAATCCATAACGAGAAATATAAATAAATAAAATTAGTAACGATGTTTAATAAAGTCCCTGTGCTCCGTAGCCTCCGTAGATACCAGCACCAGCACCATAGCCGATGGCGCCAATATTGGCAGCGATACCATTGTATCCATTGTAACCATTGTATCCGGCGTAGCCAAGACCTACGGGAGCGGCGGAGACGTATCCCTTAGCGAGAGGAGCGGCAGCGTAGCTGTTGACGATGGGAGCAGCAGCGTACCCGATACCGATGGGAGCAGCAGCGTAGCCCTTAGCGAGGGGAGCGGCAGCGTAGCCGAGTCCGAGGGAGGCGGCACCGTAGCCGTTGTTCACACCCCACGCAGCACCACCGAGGTAACCACCAGCCAGAGGAGCGGCGGCGTAACCGGTAGCGATGGGAGCGGCGATGGCGGCAATGGGAGCAGCGATGGCGGCACCGTGAGCGTAGACGGGGTCCTTGCGCACAACAGCGTTGAATCCGTTGTGAGCATCAGCGGCGTAGTCTACAGTGCGCTTGGTGCCGTCAGACTCCAGCAAGGAGTACTGTCCGACTACTTTGTCACCGACACGGGTCTCGGACTGGCTTTTGACGTCACCGGTATGAGGGTCTGATACACCATACTTGAAACTGTAGCCACTCTTGCTGGCCTGAGCTGCCGCCACCAGGAGAGCCACAATAACGAACTGGAAATAGACGAACAATGATTAATTTTAATCAAATCAATAATGAACCTTTCATTTTTATGAGGTTCATTCTTATTCAAGTTTTTTTTTAATAGTTTATATGAAGTGATTTAAATTACCTTAGCTGCCATTGTAGATAATTGTTTCACAAATGTACTGCGAATGACTGTCTAACATTTTTGGTTTATTTTATATACTATGTTTTGCGAATTATTGCAATTATTAAGGATGTCACGCAAGACAGTAGTTAAGGTCACATAATTGTGATTAGTTGTCTTGAACATTCACTGTCCACTGTCCGCTGTTGCCCAAGTAAAAATATATTAAATTAATTAATTAATGAACACATTAAAAAAAAATTATTTAAGTATGAGTCTAATTAAATTATTAGACTCTTACATATTGATAGATGTATTTTTAATGTGAAGTAATCAATGTGATTACTTCAACCCTTTTTAATTTCCTACAGTAGAACAGAAGACTCTCTCAACCATCTTACGAGTTGAGAGAGTTTAGGCCTTAATCCACACACACTGGCCAAGTGCGGGTTGATGGATGTCACATGTCCTCGAATGATTAGTTCTTAGACATGTCGGTTTTCTTACAATGTTTTCCTTCACCGTTATTGAGCAGCGGCGATGTAACAATTCACACAAAGATGTTTGGACACCACCGGGAAACGAACCCGCGACCGTATATTTCTAAGGCAATGCCTGTACCGCTGCGCCACCGCTGGTCTAATCACACATTCAATATTATGTGAATCAATATTTTTTGTTTTGGAGGGAGTGTTAAAGTGAACTATAATTAAATTTATTAATACATTTCTGTTTAATATTACGAAAATAAAAAGTTACCTAATCGGTACATATAAAAAATTACTTAGACCAGGTCAGAAACAAAAATACGTACCTCGGTGGTCCAGTGGTAAGTGAGTTCATTTAGTAGCGAGGTTCAGGGTTCGATTCCCGGGTCGAACAAAAATACATAGCGAATATGCTTAGAGAATCTTGTTGCAGCTCGAAGTTTGGAATTGCGCCCGATTAACGGCAATAGGCTCGCCCCCTATTACGTATGGAACCTAAACATAATTGACGTAAAGTGGGTATACACTTCTGCCTACACTTTCGGGTGACACGATTATGTTATTGTAAAACAAAGATTTGTAAATTCATTCGATTTTCTAACATTATTTTGACAGGTTGATGATATTATATTTGACGGGCCGATGGCGTGGTCGGTAAGATACTTGCTTTTCACGCCGCAGGTCGTGGGTTAGATTCCCACCCGAGACAAACATTTGTTTAATTATGTCTGTTTGTCTTGTATCTGGGTGTAATTATCTATATATTATTTTTAAGTATTTTATGAAGTATATTACCAGTTAGGTATCTGGTTTCTATAGTACAAGCTCTGCTTAGTTTGGGTACATAAAATGAAGTACGACTGGACTACCTCAGTAGTCGAGCGATGTAAGCCGTCCAATTGGGCTATACTGTTCCCGGGAGGTCGCGGGTTCGATTCCCGCCCCGGACAATATTTGTGTAACAACAAAGATTTGTTTCGGTGTTTGGTGGGTTGAGATACTACCCTCCGTGCCTCGGAGAGCACGGTCCCGGTTTTATTTAACACATCTATGACAATCGTTACATGGTGTGGTCGGTAAGATACTTGCTTTTCACGCTGCAGGCCCGTGGGTTCGATTCCCACCCAAGTCAGACATTTGTGTGATGAACATGTCTGTTTGCTATGAGTCTGGGTGTAATATCTGTATTTAATTATGTATTTACAAAAGAAAAGTATTACAAGTAGTATATTACCAGTTATATGATTTCCATAGTACAAGCTCTGCTTAGTTTGGGATCAAATGGCCGTGTGTGTTAATGTCCCAGAGCATTACTATTATTAGAAATAAAATATTTCAGCTGAACTATTAGAGAAAAATTACATTATTTGTTACCAATTAAGTACCTTAAAGCTTCACAGAAATTTCTATAGGTATATGTGTGTCTCAGTTATTACCAAAATCCAATGTTTTGAGAAATAAAACTGCTTTTAAACAGATTTCATCGCGACTTGTTTAGAATAAAATAAAATTCTTAATAAACTAAGCAGTTTTATTTCAATGTGTGTTATTAAAATTCTTTTTAATGAAATTATTTAATTTCTATGTAAAGAATTTCATTTGATTGTATCAATTCATCTGAATGCATCAAATATCTACATTAGGGTGTGACTAGTATAACTATTTAACTCACTACCCATCAGTGACTAATGGTGAAAGTCTGTAAAAGGGAAGCTGGAGCAAAAAAGTTCTTACTTAGGAAAATAATAGTTCTTACATTTGATACTATACATATTTTTGTTGCTATATAAAACTTTTAGGCGTTACATAACATATTATTACGTATGTACGTGATATTGTCAGTTTTCTTAAAGGAAGCCGATGTGAATTGGCTTGCATGGACTCTTCGCCACTGCTAACCATCAATAACGAGAAAATTACATGAAAAGTAAATTAAACAAAAAAATGTAACTTTGGTTAGTAGTCATTTTATTATATCACAGTTTAGTCCATTACGGGTAACACAAATAAATTAGATTGTTAACGATGTTTAGTAGAGACCATGCGCTCCGTAGCCTCCGTAGATACCAGCACCAGCACCGTAGCCAATGGCGCCACCATAGCCGAGACCACCGAGACCACCGTAACCGGCGTAGCCGAGACCGAGGGGAGCAGCGTAACCGTGGTTCACAGAGGTGGAGTAGGCACTAGCGCGAGGAGCACCCCAGGCAGCACCACCGAGGTATCCACCACCCAGAGCACCACCGAGGTAACCGCCAGCCAGAGAAGCGCCGGCATAACCGATGGGAGCAGCGATAGCAGCACCGTGACCGTAGATGGGGTCCTTGCGTACAACAGCGTTGAATCCGTTGTGAGCGTCAGCGGCGTAGTCTACAGTGCGCTTGGTGCCGTCAGACTCCAGCAGGGAGTACTGTCCGACTACTTTGTCGCCGACACGGGTCTCAGTCTGGCCCTTGACGTCACCGGTGTGAGGGTCTGATACACCATAGTTGTAGCTGTAGCCACTGTTGCTAGCCTGAGCTGCCGCCACCAGAAGTGCCGCAATAACGAACTGTAAAAATGTAAAAAGAAAAAAAAATTAAACTTATTTTTCCTTATTTTAACTACATCAAAAAAGTACCATAAAAATTCGGGTTTTTATGTATTTTTTGTATAAAAATTTGGGCATAAATCGATCTTATATTAATTAAACAGGTTTGAAAAATATTTAATTATTAGTTTGTATTCAAAAATGTTTCTATTTAAATTAGGAATACATATCTTATTTTGTTTTGTAATAAAAAATTGTTTTAATTTAATGAATATTCAAAAGAATTATAATAAACTATCCTTTCAAATTCTTTTGTTTTGTTCTCATTTCTTTTTTATATTTATTCAACAAAGCACTGCGATATTTGTAGAGTCATGTACAGTATGTCAAATTAACTACCTTAGCTGCCATTGTAGTTATTTCTTTCACAAATGAACTGCGAATGATTGTTTAGCCATTTTACTTTAGTTTATATACGTTTTGCGAATTAGTGCAATTAATATAGGGATGTCGTACAACCGAGTAAGGTCACGCACGTAAACATTCTTTACTGTCGCCGAAGTTAAAATATCTGATAGTCAATTTAATAAGGTAATTAATTATTTAATCAGACATTTGCAATTATGGATATCCCTTTATGATTGTGGGAATTTGGTTGTTGTGAAATCATGCTGTTTGTAACCGACCGTTAGAATGGTTTTGTTTTTCAGTCGTGGGTATGTGTTTTTTTTTTGCTAAATTATTTACTACCTCGTATATTTCTAGCGGCTAGATAGATTGTGAATGTTAAGATATTGTTAGATTAGTCTCATATAACCAAATTTGGGAGCTAAATGATGACGGTCAGTTTGATATGTTTTTGCTAATCAATGAATTTATTAAAAAAGAATTATGCATTATTGTCAGATAGAAAGAATTTTTATAGTACGAGTATATTTAAAAGAGTCTTAAAGTTGTTATTTCTTTTATAAGTTTATTGTAAAATGAAATAAACAATCTGGGCAATTCGGTAAATAATTTATAAAACTATTAAAAAAAAAATACAGAAGTGCCTAGTTTGTTTATTATATCAGAAACAATTATAATTTTGTTTTGTTTTTTGAAGATTTAACTAAAGAATTAAAATAAAAAGTTGATTTTGATTTGTTTTACTGTCTTTCTGTTACCACTTTCTATCACCAATACATTCCCGGGACTGTCCCGGGATCCCGGGACTAACTGTAGCCAATCATGAAATCCCGGGATTAGAAAATTGGCCGGGATCGAATCCTCTAGTTACAGTACATAATATTAAATTAGTAGCAAAAATAACTTGGAGTTTTTTTTACTAATTACTGCTAATACTTACCTATTACTTAAATAATTACTTACTCCTTAATAAGAATAGATAAGACTTAATAACAATAAATTATTTTTAATCTCATTTTATAATAAAAATGATGTATATAAACGACTAGCCTTGCAATTAATTAAACATTCTATTCTGCATATTACTTAGTATATAAAGGTCGCTCTTACTCCGCTTCAGGTGCAAATCAATCTCGTCACGCTGTGTAGGTAGATAGCATTTAGGCACAAAATAAGTAAAAATACTTACTAAATTTACTACAAAAATAGTAAGCTGAAGAAACAGTGGTCTGGTCAAATTATCGCCGAACCTACAACCGTTGCGTTAAATGACTTCTTGACCACGGATTGGCAAAACTAGCGTAGGACGCCCTCAGTAGGCTAATTCACGTAATTAAATACGTTCAGTTGCAGTTAAGTTGCGATCAAAACGGCCCTTTTTGTATTCTCGTTATTTTGACAACCGCTGTCAGATACGCTCGCGTCAAATTTGCGTCACGCGAGCGCTTTAGCGTATATCTTATATCTTTAAATGAGCAATTCTTGTATATAATTGGAATCTCGGAATCTGCTCCAATGATTTTCATAAAATTTAGGATATAGGGGGTTTCGGGAGCGATAAATCGATCTAGCTAGGAATCATTTTTAAAAAATGACATTTTAAAAAAAATACCGAGCAAAGCTTGGTCATCCGGATATTGTTTTTTAAATGACATTTACTTACAAGAATACTATTTTGCACTTAAACATAAACTTGATCGACGCATCAAGAAATTACGTGAATTAGCCTACTGATTAGGTGGAATGACGATCTCTGCAATGTAGCCGGTAAGAGCTAGATGAGAGTAGCCGCAGATCGTGCTCAGTGGGCATAGCGTGGTTTAGGAGAGGCCTATGTCCAGCGGTGGCCTAATATAGTCTGGTAATGATGATGACAAATTAAATAAATAACTAATTTAAAACAGTAGTTACTAATAAGTTTAGTAGTTTTGTAAAGTAAGTATACTTAGATATAAAGTAATCAAAATGAGTCATAACATACCTAATTAAATGGAAAGTTAAATTAATATTGGGTAATAAATTAGCTTAACGGACAGTTACGGGTAAACAGTTAACAGAAAGGAGTTAGTCGGTAAGGACGGTGTACGCCTTTGTTAATCCCCACGCGTGATCCCCGGGTGTTGTATATCAGGTGACAATCAATTGGCGGTAGGCTTCGGCCGTGGTTAGTGACCACCCACCAGACAAAGCCGCACCGGCAAGCGGTCTTGCCGTATTCCGGTGCGATGTCTGGTGACACCATGCAGTGAGGGTGGGTCGGAGTTGTTGCTCCTTTAAGCTTTCTAACCATAAGGAGGCTCATTCCAATGCCACCTCCTCACCGATAATCATTCGTAATCACGAATGAATCGGTATACTGGGCTGGTGCGTTCCATCGTAGACTACATCATTAGTTAACATCATGCAAGTTGCAGACAAGCGCTAGCTTATTGAAGAATAAAAACAAACGACCTCATAAAGAACCATCACATTATTCTTGATAATAATCCACAAAAACGAATAATCAAATACGAAGTTGCCCGTGTAAGTTGATGGCTTTCGTCTAAAATCAGGATTATCAGAGAATTTAAGCTAGACATGGATTATTAGGTAAGAAGTAGGGTGGATCGAAAAAATTTTTTTTTATTTTTTTCTTAGCATGGGGGTAGAATTTGTAGCTTATAAAAAAAAATTTTTTTTCGCAACATTTAGAGGTAGCCCACTCGTTTTTTAATAAAATAATGGATCAAATGGACTTATTCTAATTCTGGCTTTCAAAAAGAAAACTTTTTTTTTTGAAAAACGTTTTTTTTTATAAGCTACAAATTCTACCCCCATGCTAAGAAAAAAAGAAAAAAAATTTTTTCGATCCACCCTAGTAAGAAGGCAGTATTCCAATAAAATAACTACTACAACTATCACTTCATCCAGAACTCTCGATAGTACAATCAATAATTCTACCAGATAATTACAGATCGCTAAGATTACATTGGATTAAAGCGTAGTAACGTCCACCGAGCACGTGGTTGCGTGCGCACTTCCCGACAACGCAACGGTCCAACACAAAGTGTCACCTCTTTTAAGATGGCCGCTTCACCTGTGCTCGGTGTTTATTCTTTCGTTCATGTTGACATTTTCGAGTGACAACTAACTCGAAAGGCGGTTCTATGACAGTATAAAATGACAGGTGATGTATTGAGAAGCGGATATGTCAAAAATCTTTTTTAATTTCTTTATATACAGTAAACGGCAAACAAGGCACATAGTGGAGATATACGCGCGTGCATTTCTAGAAAAATTGGTTACTTTGCGCTCAAGGTTACCTAATAACCAAGTTATTTGTCAGCCATTGTATAAGTATTTACAGTCAGCTACAAAAGTTCATTAACAGATTCAATTCAATATTATGAAACATCTTAGTACAAAAAGATTACTTAAGGATATCGCACATTTTGGCATTTCACTTCAACCCTTTTTTAATATCCCACTACTAGGCACAGGGCTTCTCTCAATTATCATAAGAGTTGAGAGAGTTTAAGCCTTAATCCACACACGCTGGCCAAATGCGGGTTGGTAGATGTCACATGTCCCCGAATGATTAGTTCTTAGTCATGATGACGGTTTCTTCACGATGATTTCCTTCACCGATATTGAGCAGCGGAGATTAAACCATTCCCACAAAGTTGTGTGGCTACGACTAGAATTCGAATCCGCTACCTTATTTTTGACAGGCGTGACCCGCACCGCTGCGCCGCCGCTGCTCATTTTGGCCTACTTAACTCTATTTACAGTGGTAGGTACTCTTGTTCTACCCAAAGTATGATAATGTGTGTGTCGGGTAACTGTTCCTTGTAAACTACTAATGACCAACTTATTTTCTTCTCTCGTCAAGACCCTTATTTCATGAATCTTTTAGTGTTGTGTGTGATGTTTTACTCAATTCAATTCTTTTTTGCTCTAGACATGTAGGAATACAATTTCATGATGTCTTGTCGACACAGCGGCATGCAATTTCAATTTATATTACTTAAATTACTGATATTATGACGGGCCGGTGGCGTGGTCGGTAAGATACTTGCTTTTCACGCCGCAGGTCGTTTCCCACCCGAGACAAACATTAGTGATGAACATTTGTGTTTGTGTCGAGTCTGGGTGTAAATATCTATTATAAGTATATATTTACAAAAGAAAAGTGTTTTAAGTATAGTATATACCAGTTATCTGGTTTTCATAACACTAGCTCTGCTTAGCTTGGTACCAGATGACCGTGTCTGTTAATGTCCCAAAATATTTATTTATTTATTATTAAATACATTTCAATTATTACATTAAAATTACATAATCATATGTTTTCTAATAGGTATTGAAAATTTTAATCAACTTTTGTATCTGACTGTACCATGTATGGAATAAATACACATTTGACTAAGTGTTATTTTTAATTAACCTGATTATTATCGTGTGACTTGTAATTATTAATTAAATCAGTTAAAAATTTAATAGCGGTAATTAGTTTAACTGGCACTAACAAAGGGATTTTTATTACATTTTACATAATTGCTTAATTATTTTATCTTTATCTGTGCGTGTGACATGTGACATCCACCAACCCGCATTTGGCCAGCGTGTGTGGATTAATTCCTAAACTCTCTCAACTCATAAGATAGTTGAGAGGAGACCCGTGCCCAGCAGTGGGACACTGATAAGGGTTGAAGCTTCCTGTTCGTGTACCTATACATATTATCTAAGTTATCATTTTGGTTCCAAAATAAGCTTTCTCTTGACCACAGCTTGCCTGATGATAAGTAATTCTATTATATAAATAAATAAATAAATAATAAATATTCTGGGACATTAACACACACGGTCCTCTGGTCCTAAGCTAAGCAGAGCTTGTGTTATGGAAACCAGATAACTGGTATATACTATACATATAAAAAAAAGCCGGTCAAGCCGTTTTGAAGAAGTTGTTTTTTTAATTGTTCTCTGCGTAAGAACCATCCTCGTACTTCAAGGAATATTCTAAAAAAAGAATTAGCGAAATCGGTTCAGACGCTTACCAACACATTTTGCGATTCATTTTTATATTATAGATATAACTAGCTGCCCCAGCGAACTTCGTACCGCGTATTACTAATGTAATACACATTAAAAAAAAAACAATAAATTTCGTCCAAAAGTTAAAAAAAAATGAAGGGTGAACAACCCTTATCACTTAGGGGTATAAAAAATAGATAGCAGCCGATTCTCAGACCTACTGAATACGCATATAAAATTTGGTAAAAATCGGTAAAGCCGTTTCGGAGGAGTACGGTAACTAACATTGTGACATGGAAATTTTGTATCTAATACCTTTAAACGAGCAATTCTTGTATATAATTGGAATCTCGGAATCGGCTCCAACGATTTTCATAAAATTTAGTATATAGGGGTTTCCGGGGGCGATAAATCGATCTAGCTAGGAATCATTTTTAGAAAATGTCATTTAAAAAAAAAATACCGAGCAAAGCTCGGTTATCCAGATATTACTCGATAATATAATCTTTTGTACACACGACAACACATCATGATATATTTTATACTTTCAGGATAAACTGACATCTCATTTTATAGGATTTCCGCACAACGAGAGCTTATAATGTAATCCCCGTATTCTTAAACGTATTCTAAGCTCATTATAGCTAAAATGGGTTTATAATTCGTTTGTCTTTGTCTGTCATCTTGAAATTTCTACAAGTATAAAAGAGACACAGTCAATTTTAACTAAATTTAATTTTAATTTTAACTTTTTTGACGACCTCGGTAGTCGAGCTGTGTAAGCTGTGTAAGATTGGGTTATACTGTGCCCGGGAGGTCGCGGGTTCGATTCCCGCCCCGGACAATATTTGTGTAAAAACAAAACAATTGTTTCGGTGTCTGGTTGGTTGAGGGACTACCCTCCGTGCCTCGGAGAGCACGTTAAGCCGTCGGTCCCGGTTGTCATTTATCACATCTATGACAATCGTTACATGTAGTCAGAAGCCAATATAATCTGACACCTGGTCTAACTATCTCGGCTACTGGTTCCCTACGGGTTTCGAGGTCTGATGGCAGTCGCTCGTATAATTCTGGTAGCTAGCCGCATCAGGTTAGACTGGGAGCCGACCCCAATAGAAATGGGAAAAGGCAAGGGGAATGATGAGTCTATAACTTTTTATGAATAAGGCCGTAAATATATAGCTTGTTGTATAGCCGTGTGTACATAGTATAAAATGAAGTCGCTTCTATTCGCGATAAACTCGAAAACTACGAACATATTTTCAAGCAGTTTTCACTAGTAGACAAAGTAATTTAAGAAGTATTGACACATATAAGTTTAAGTTGAGTCTAATTGTATGTTATATGCTATACAAAAGACAACTTATATATTGCTTGGGGGCCGAGTCACCTTCGTCCCTTGGTGAACACCTTTAATTGAATCCCCACACGTGGTCCCCGGGTGGTGCAAATCAGGTGACAATCAACTGGTGGTAGGCTTCGGCCGTGGTTAGTGACCACCCATCAGACAAAGCCGCACCGCCAAGCGGCCTTGCCGTGTTCCGGTACGATGTCTGGTGACACCATTCAGAGAGGGTGGGTCGGGATTGTTGCTCCTTTAAGGTTTCTAACCATATGAAGGCTCATTCTACTGCCACCTTCTCACCGATAAAATCATTCGTAATCACGAGTGACTTGGTATACTGGGCTTACGCGTTCCATCGTAGACTACATCATTGCTTAACATCCGGCAATTTGTAGTCAAGCGCCAGCCTATCGAAGAATTAAAATAAAAATAAAATTGTACATGCTCTGTTTAGTTGAAGATATCTTCCGAAAGAAATCTTGCTGTTACACAATGATTGTTCAGGGTGGGAATCGAACCTGCGACCTCCCTGGCGCAGTATAGCCCAATCCGACGGCTTACACCGTTCATAGGTCGTCGGATGGTAATGTTATATTTAATGTATAATCCTTGTAATAATTATAATATTCGTGATTGGAACTGACATGTAGCACTAAAATTCGATATTACAAGGTCTGTAGTTCAAGAAGGAAGAAAGCGACGCGGAAGAATGTTTTGACGTTTGCGTAAGTTGCTATGGCGCAGGTTTCAAACCGGATTGTCTCATATACGTCACAGATGACAAAAAATGAAAAAACGCTCTAGGTATATTTTTTGAGACGCGAGTCTACCTAAAAAAAGTCCAGTATATTGAGACGTGAGTTTTTTTTACTCTACGACAGGCTAGCGCTTGACTACAACTTGCCTGATGTTAAGCAATGGTATAGTCAGCCCAGTTTACCGATTCACTCGTAATTACGAATGATTATCGGTGAAAATGTGGCAGTGGAATGAGCCTCGATATGGTTAGAAACCTTAAAATAGCAACAATTCCGACCCACCTTCACTGCATGGTGTCACCAGACATCGCACCGGAGCATGGCAAGGCCGCTGGGCGGTGCGGCTTGGTCTGGTGGGTGGTCACTAACCACGGCCGAAGCCTACCACCAGTTAAACATAATAGTCCACATAGTAGTCTACATAATTGTCCAATTTCTTTCTCCTACCGTACAGTGAATGACTGGCAACTTCTGAGAAACACTGCTAAAAAACTCAGTAGAATATAGTTTTTCTTTTTAAAATGAAGTACTATTATATTTGACCGTGGGTCGTGCCACAAACCATAAGTTTCCTGATTCAAAATCTTGGTCAAAGGAATAACACACTCGGTAATCTGATCGCAAGCTAAGCAGAGCCTGTGTAGTGGAAACAAGATAACTGGTATAGACTATACATATTATTATACTAATTTTCTTTTGTAAATTTATATTTATAATAGATATATACACCTAAACCAGAGCAGCGGTGGCGCAGCGGTGGCGCAGCGGTACGGGCCTCGCCTTAGAAATATAAAGTCGCGGTTGCGATTCCCAGTCGTCTCCACACATCTTTGTGTGAATTGTTACATCGCCGCAGCTCAATATCGATGAAGGTAACATTGTGAGGAAACCGGCATGTCCAAAACCTAATCACTCGAGGACATGTGACATCTACCAACCCGCCTTTGGCCAGCGTATTAAGGCCTAAACTCTCTGAACTCGTAAGATCGTTGAAAAAAGCCCCGTGCCCAGCAATGGGACAAAAAATTATTGAAGTGAAATTATTGACTTACTAGCTTTCCGACAGCGGCTTCGCCCGCGTGTATGTCGGTTATCGCGCCAAAACATAACCTTCTTTTTGCGCAGTCAGATAAAAACTATCCTAGGTCCTTTCTCGGGTCTCAAACTACCTTCATACCCAATTTCATCCAAATCGGTTCAGTAGTTTAAGCGGGAAAGCGTAACAGACAGACAGAGTTACTAGACATAGTAGACATTTATAATATTAGTAGGGATTTAAAAAACGTATCAATCCAGAAACTCCCGGGATTCATCAATTTTGATCTCGAAAATTTCGGGACTAAAATATGACCGGGATCCTCGATCGAACACTTTACTCTTGAAATACAAAAATGTCTTATAATGTACAGCCGCTTTTTCGCTTCCGTGCGATGTATCCTGTATGCTAAATCCATGTATTCGTGTGTGCATACTTAGATAAGAATATTTGAACTCATTCATGACCTTACTTGTTCTGACTTCCTTTTGCAAATATTGCGAAAGTTACTGTTACTATATAAAGTTGAATAACAACCCTGTACATGCATTCGCAGTTCGTGAACACAATCTAACAAAACAATGGCAGCCAAGGTAGGTCCAATCTGCATTGATTTGAATAAAAAACAAAATTAAATTTAAAAATACTATTTTAAATGAAATAGTTTGTGAGGAATTTGGTAAAATTTTGAACTTTAATGTAGAATGTAACTAGTACTTTTGTCACATGAATGAAATGGTTTTGTTGTCTGGATATAAATAATATGTAAATATTATTTAAGGTGTTAATTAATTTACCTGTAAAAATTTGCTAGGATACTCGGTATCAAAACATGGACATAAAATAAGAAAAAGCTAGTGTTTTCTTAAATTTATGCGAAAATCACACATTGAAATAAAACTACTTTACAGAGGATTTCCATGCGTAAAAATACTTTGAAGCGTCAGGATATAAAAATCTGAAATAAACCGCGATAAAGTTCGCTAAAAAGTAGTTTCATTTCAAGAAAGTACTAGTTTTCGAGCCCTTTTAATTTTCGACTAAAGAAAGTTATGTATCAAAAATTCTTCCCCGTACGGTAGGTACCTAACAGCCCCCAGCTTTACTTGGAGGGAAGTGCAAAATCTATTTATCCAACTCTTCCAATTCTATTATCATTCTGATTCAATTTATGCAGGACCCAAGACTGTTTAGGTGTTTAGGAATCCCGAGGGATTTTAACCCGGCTAAGTCCTAAGTCCTGTAAGCCAAGATCAACATCGATGCCGTGAAGAGACTCGTCTCTTCACGGCATCGATGAGAGTAGCAGAGGCTGGGTTGCAGTGGTGGGTGGTTTTTATTGGGACTTCCTAATAAACAATAACCACTTCCTGGCACTCGATTTTGATCAAATAGGACATACGTTTAGATCGGTAATAATTGAATAATATGGCACTGTGGAACCCCATCTTATTCCCCTTCCCCGTTCTTTCATCGGACAAGTAGAGGTACGGCTATGCGCCACCGATATATGGTGGAAATTCCTCGTTTACGCACAAAGTGCTAAGTTGTGGAATTCGCTGCCGGCATCTATGTTTCCCCATAGTATAGCTATCTGCCTGTTTTCAAGTCACTAGTGAATCGGTATTTACTGGGTAAGCGCGTCCTTTCGTAGACTATGTATGACGCAAGTTATGGTCAAGCGCAAGGTTAAAATGAATCAGTCGTGTTTGATATCTATTGCTGTTTACCAACGTTTGGTCTCTGGTGCTACATTTTGTAACATTGTGGCTTCATTTTCATTTCCAGTTTATGATTGCCGCTCTGCTGGTAGCGACTGCTCAGGGCAGCGCTATCCACGGAGGCTACAACAGCTTCTCTTACGGCGTATCTGACCCCCATACGGGTGACGTCAAAAGCCAGCACGAGACCCGTGTCGGTGACAAAGTAGTCGGACAGTACTCGCTTTTGGACTCGGACGGCACAAAGCGTACTGTTGACTACGCTGCTGACGCTCACAACGGATTTAACGCGGTTGTACGGAAAGACCCGGTCTACGGTCATGGTGCGGTCGGTTACGCTGCTCCTCTGGCTGGTGGTTACCTCGGCGGTGCTGCCTGGGGTGGACCTCACGCCAGTGCCTACTCTACCTCTGTGAACCACGGCTACGCCGCACCCCTTGCTCATGGTTACGCCGCCGCTCCCCTCGGTCTCGGTTACGCCGGCTATGGTGGTCTCGGTGGTCTCGGCTATGGTGGCGCCATTGGTTACGGTGCTGCCGCTGGTATCTACGGAGGCTACGGAGCGCATGGTATCTACTAAATGATATTTAAAACAGAAGCTATATTACCTCAAGAAGAAATCTATTAAAAATACTGTGATAAAATTAAATGTAAAATTTTATAGTATTAATTATGAATTTACTAATTGTTTATTCCAGTTGTTTTTTGTTAACTGGCCGCGTTAGCTCTTAGTAAGGCTAAAATCTAAACCAATCCTAAAAGTTTAGGAGTTTGTTTTGCATGCCCATGTGACGGCAAAACATGGAGAGCTGTGTTTATTTTTTTATAACATCTATGTTGGAAAAGAAATAAATAATTTGAATTTATTTGAATTTATAAATTTATAAACTGAGACTAGCGTAATTCATATGTTTTTTATTTAATGAATTAATAGATTTTTAGATTCCTTATAATATAGTGGTACATAACACACGGCCATCTGATCCCAAACAAAGCCGAGCTTGTACTATGGAAACCAGGTAATGGGTAATATACTACCATATAATACTTTTCTTTTGTAAATACATACTTAAATATAGTTAACACAAACAGACATGTTCATCACACAAACATCTGTCTTGGGTAGGAAGCGAACCGACGACCTGCGGCGTAAAAAGCAAGTGTCTTACCGACCACGCCACCTCACCGGTCCGTCTTATACAAGTCTAATGAAATAGTTATTAGCACAGAACGAAATAAAACAATATGGACAGGTAGTTTTTTGTTGAAACCTGACCTAGGCTAGGTATTGTTGTATAAATAAACCCTAACCAAAATGAACCCGACGAATATTGACCTTAATATTATAAATGCGAAAGCATCTTTCGGGCTTTCACGCCAAAACTACCGAACCGATTCGGTAGAAATTTGGTATGGTGATAGTTTAAGACTCGGAAAAAGACATAATATAGTTTTTATCTGACTGCTCAAAAAGAGGTAATGGTTTAGCACAATTGGATAACCCAACATATGCACGGACGGACCTGCAGTCGGAAGCTAGTCGAATATAAAGTTTAATGATAATTGAATAATTTGTTATAGCTTTAAACGTCGTCAAATTTAATTAGGTTCCATTAGTATTGTCTTAGATTTACGCGAATATCACACATTGATATAAAACTACTTTTTACCGGATTCTATCGCGGTTTATTTTATATTCTAGATCCCGACGTTTCAAAGTCTTTTCAGACTTCATGTTCACGGGTGGACTGAGGTATTTGACGTCCAAAAATATTAATCACAATTATTACTGACTACCTTCAAACATTAATATTTAAGTTGCGTTCCGATTTAAGCAAACTGAGCTCACAGTGTCTTGAATTCTGAGTTGATTTTGCTTGGGTTTTGGTACAAGTAACCGCGATAGAATACGTTAAAAAGTAGTTTCTTTTTCATAGGTTCCATTAGGTAAGTTCCGTTAGGTACATACTAGGCAAAACTCATCGCAAGCTATGTATTATCAACACAGTCACAACTTCAATGTCTTTGCCACTAGGCCACGGACAGCCTTATTATCAAGTTATGCGTACATATTATACTGTTATCTATTAATTATAAATACACTTTAAATTTTACGCCTACATTGCACAATATTAGAATATAACGACTTAATTAATTGCGACGATTTACCTGTATTCGTTTTTATTACACTAAATTATGTCTTAAATATTAAAATGGAATTCATTTAAGATTTAATAATATTCATTCTAGTAGCTAAAGGTGGCCAAGTGCTGTTCGCTGGATATGTCTTTGAATGATTTGTTCTTTGACATGCCTGTTTCCTCACGATGTTTTCCTCCACCGATTTTCAGCATCGGCGATGAAATATTTCACACGAAGATGTTGGAATTAGTGTTTCATTTATTTCTCGCTTAGGTAATTTTGCGTTTGCATTATAAAATAATTATAGTTAGGTATTCAATTTAGAATTCAGAATTACCCCCTTTACAAATAAGCACATACACCTTTACATATATTGGGGCACTAAAAAAGCTTATGCTGTCTTTATGCTCTGATCGATTTTATCGTAAGTAATCTATTATATAAAATTTCCATGTCACAATGTTTGTCACCGTACTCCTCCGAAACGGCTTGACCGATTCTTATGAAATTTTTATGCATATTCAGTACGTCTGAGAATTGGCTACTATCTATTTTTCGTACCCCTAAGTGATAAGGGTTGTTCACCCTTATTTTTTTATATTTTTTTATTAATAAATACGCACTACGAATTTCTTTGGGTCAGCTAGTATTATTCTATATTTTCACAGCATACAATTAAGTATTTTTAGTAATAACAACTTGAGAAACTATCCACATGTGGCTAATTGTAAGCAATGTTGGGAGATAATTAAAGTTAAAAAAGTTAAACCAATAATTCAGGTACAGCAGTTATAAGTTTATTTGGCTTCGTGACATAAAATAAATACTTGTTATATAACTTAGTAGAGAGCAGCGCCGTACAGACCATGGGCACCATGAACACCATGACCGCCGTACAGACCAGCGCCGTACACTCCAGCACCGTACAAACCAGCTCCGTACAGACCAGCGCCGTTCAAACCAGCACCGTACAGACCATTAGCACCGTACAGACCGTGAGCTCCATAACCGAGGCCATGGCCAAGACCAGCGCCATGTGAGATCACGCTGGTAGAGTAGCCGTGAGAAAGAGGGGCTGCGTATCCATGGGCGAGAGGAGCAGCGTATCCGTGAGCGAGAGGTGCGGTGGTGTATCCGTGGCCAAGGGAACCGTATCCACGGATAAGAGGAGCGCCATAACCATAACCAGCGCCGTAGCCGTATCCAGCACCGTATCCAGCACCGTATCCAGCACCGTATCCATGACCCAAAGAGCCGTAGGCCAGGGGAGCAATAGGAGCAACACCATGGTGACCGTGGATGGGATCTTTGCGCACGATAGCGTTGAATCCACTGTGGCCGTCATCAGCGTAGTCTACAGTGCGTTTTGTGCCATCGGAGTCAAGGAGAGAGTACTGTCCGACTACGCTATCGCCGACGCGGGTTTCATGCTGGTTTTTAACGTCACCGGTGTGGGGGTCTGCCACTCCGTAGGAGAAGCTGGAGACGTCAGCACCGTGGCCGTGGATGGCACTGCCTTGGGCAGCTGCCACCAAAAGAGCAACAATCACAAACTGAAAACAAAAGACAATTTAGCTGTAGAGTAAAGTTGAATCACAATTTATGATATCATTTATAACAGAGCTGTTTGTTTGGTCGGAATGCCGGAAATAAGGGCTGTCAAAGGCAGATTGTTTCCTTAAACCCCTTTGTTTTTACTATGAATTTTGAGTTTAAACGCCAGCGCCATTTAACCTTGTATTTGTTACAATAAAAGAGAGTATTCCTTTTTATCCTGATGGGTAAGAAAGTACTTCAACACGTAGGTTAAACACAGGTCTGGAGGTATATGAATGCTGGATGGGTGCAACTGATATTTCTGCCAAGATTATTGTGACATCCACCAACCCGTAAGCATGTGTGGATTAAGGCCTGAACTCTCTCATCTCAGATAGATGAGAGAAGACTCAGTCCCTGCTGAACACTCACGGATTATTGCTATACTTGTTGATATGAACGATAATTTACGTAAACTAACCTTAAATGCCATTTTAGTAAATATTAGTTCACAAATATACTGCGAATGATTAACTGGGGTAACTGGTTCAGTTTATATAGTTAACTGCTACCTTTGTAGTACTAACCGAAGGAAGTGAAAGAACGGTAAGGTCACCTCGGAGGGATTTTAAAGTGTTTTTAAAGTACATAATAGGTATCAATTATGCGACAACCACTAAGGGCGGTCTCGAGTTCTGTGGTCAGAATCAGGTTATATTCTCTAAACTGTGTCAGAGTTCTGTAATTTTTGTTTCAAGCGCAACTCCTTTATCCCTAGATATCCTTGGCAGTGGGCACTATACTAAAACTAAGGAAAAATATATCTTTACTCATAATTTTACCCACCACAAAGTGGTCTTCTTTTATTGAGCCATGTTTTTCTTTAATTAAGGTGCAGCATCACCAGACTACATCATGGCTTCACATCAGACAAGTTGTGGTCAAGCGCAATCCTAATATAGGATAAAAAAAAACGCACCGAAAGACCTCAAAGCATAACAATTCAATGGATCGTATGACTATTACATGATTACTGAAACCATTCACAAAGCTAGAACATCTGTATGTAAATAAATGTTAAAATTAAATTAACCCTTCGACTCAACTAGGAACTACATATCTCGATCGCCAACTTTAAAAATAAACCTTATATCGATGAATTCATTTAACTTTTTCTGGTTTGGTAAGAGCTCCAATGTTTGAAACTTGTAGATACTTAAGTACCTAAATTAATAATTAATCATAATTAAGCCTTTTAATTTGTCCACACACTATAACAAATAGAATGTATTACGTATTACCTATGAGTATACATTTTTTAATCTATATATATAAAAATGAAACCCGTTTTCCGTTGTCACGACTTCACGCGTGGACGGCTGGACCGATTTCGCTAATTCTTTTTTTTAAATATTCCTTTAAGTACGAGGATGGTTCTAAAAAAATTAAAAAAAAGTTAGAAAGTGAAGAAGTGCCGAAACCCGGGTTAGATAGCTATTATTTATTATTAGTTATATTCGGTAGGTCTGAGACCCGGTAGATGGCACTGCTTTGCCGGGCAGAACGACGTCTGCCGAGTCTGCTAGTATTTTATATTAACATAACAAGATTAAAAGTTATTAATTGAATTATTTAATGATTATCAATCATATATTATAATAGTATTTAATGTACACAGTTATTTACAACAGAGATACGATTGCGCAAGAAAAATTACCTAATTGAATACAATATTAAGACGCACTAACTTAGCCTAAAAAAAAATAGTAAATATAAAATAGAACTTATAAAACATATCTAAAGCTGAGCGTCAAAAAACGAATGATGATTATTAATTATTATTGATAATTTAAAAATAATCGATAAATAAATAATTAAAATAGGTACATATAAATAAACAGATATACAAATACTCGTAAAACTTATAACACACCTCTTTCCCTTCCCTACTCACCCCAATCAGGGGTAAAAAGGAACTCGAAATCTGACCGTTAGACCGCTGTCTATGTAAATGAGGTGTACTAACTACGTATTTACTTGTGATGTGACGCATTTCCAGAGTATTCAGAAGGTTCGGCTACAGACAAAAGATTGCCTAACATCCTGATTTTATTAACATATCTTATTAGGTACAATTAAATAATTAATTAATAAGAAATCCTTGTAAGGTTAAAAAACGGTTAGTGTGTTTTCAGTGCGGTAACTCACAGTGCGGTGTTAATTTGTGTTGAATGTGATTATTGTTAAATTATACGAATTGTGTTTGTGTTTTTCTTTTTAAGAAACTTCTAGAAGGCCGTAATTTCTACGTATACAGTCACTTTAGTAAAAAAAAAATCTTCTTTCCAAATTCTAACATATTATATACGTACGTCGACGACAGAACTTTACTCATAATGAAAAATGAAAAATGAAAAAATGTTTATCGTCAACATTACTTACAATAATTAGATTTATAGTGGTCCTCACACTACAAGCCTGTATCGTGAGGAGCTAACCTTAAAATGATATGCCTGTGATAAAAATTTGAAATCGAAATAATAGTTTTTCACACAAACATAAAGAATAAAAAAATCTGGATTCAAACTGTTCTGAACCATCTGTTTTCAAGACCGACCAATCTCCCAGTTGAGCGATCATAACATTATGAATTTTGCCTTTGCATTCTAATGATATTAAAACAAATTCTCATTGCCTTAAAATACGAATAAAACAACTTTTTCTAAAAATGAAATCTAGCTAGATCAATTAATCATCCCCTCAACTCCCTGCATACTATATTTCATGAAAATCGTTCAAGCCGTTTAAAATTATTAACTTAGATAGATACTAGCGAGCGACCCGCCGGATACAAATTATACACCTAAACCTTTCTCATGAATGACACTGTGTATTGGTAAAAACTGCATGAAAACTAGTTCATTAGTTTTCAACCGACTTCAAGAAGAATGATATTCATTCGACTGAACGTTTTTTTTAATTATTCAAGCATGTTACGCGGTAATTTCGCCAATTGGAAATTAATTAGTTAATTATTAATTATTTTTGTGTTTTAAAGGGTATACTTTTTAGGTAGTCCTATTAAAATTTTATCGAAATCAGTTGAGCGAATTAGGAGTTATTCTTTAAACATTGAAGTCGGTTCGGATTTTTGGTTTAGTTATTTAGACGGGCCGGTGGCGTGGTTGGTAAGATACTTGCTTTTCACGCCGCGCAGGTCGTAGGTTCGATTCCAACCCGAGTCAGACATTTGTGTGATGAACGCGTCTGTTTGTCTTGAGTCTGGGTGTAATTATCTATATTTAAGTATGTATTTACAAAAGAAAAGTATTATAAGTAATATATTACCAGTTATCTGGTTACCATAGCACAAGATCTGCTTAGTTTGAGATCGTGGGCGTGTGTGTTAATGTCCCACTATATTATTATTATTAAGATTTTTGACTAACAAACAGCGGAGGTGACTTCATTTTATATTACGTAAAAATTAAAGCATCTTTACATACTGCGTTCACGACTGTATTACCCGGAAGTGTAGGCAAAGTTGAATTTCATATACACTGGCTATGTTATGGTCCCATACGTTATAGTAGGTCTCAATTTTAAGGTAAAGGTGAGATAAAGATAAATTTATCACAAAACAAAAGACAAGAATATGTTTTAGTGCACTAGCCTCCACACTAGGGTTCCATGTGTCGTGGAGGCTAGTGTGGAAGACACTAGCCTCCACGACACAGGGAATCCTCCTTATCAAGTACAAAAACCACCCCAGTAAAAATAAATCAATACAAAGTGGGTAAGCTTATTTTAAACAAGAGCAGTACCCACATTGCAACAAAGTGGACAGACGGATTTTGTCGGGAGTTAGTTGGAAGTTCGTCAACAATTTGAGTAATAATTTTTAATATCATCTATTTTTAGATAGTCTCATGTGATTTATAGCGAGACCTTAGTTACCTCATTAAGCAACTACTTTGAAGCGAGTAAAATTCTTAATTATATATTGTTTAAATACGTATAAACTATGGGAATTTATATTATTTTGTAAGTAGTGTTAAATACGCAAGATATTTCACGTATTGTAAGTATCTAGAGCAGTGGTGGCGCAGCGGTATGGGCCTCGCCTTAGAAATATAAGGTCGCGGGTTCGATTCCCAGTCGCGCCGACACAACTTGTAAACGACAATGGTTTATTTGCATGTTCATGCATTCTTAATCTAATAGTTCTGTAAGGCTTTGTTACTAAGAAATATGGACTTAAGCTGTCTGATATAAACTTTTTGAAGTTACACTTCTTTAGGCGCGTTATGAAAAAATGATTAGAGTGAAATTTTAAGATGCGCGCGCATCTGTGACACAAAATTAATTTGTATTATGGGTACTAGGAACGAATATAATACTTAAATACATTTTTTTTAACTATATACCTACTATAGATAAATTACACCCAGACACCGGACAAATAATCGAGCTCAACACACAAAGATTTGTCCTGGGTGGGAATCGAACCCACGACTTTCGACGTAGCAGCCGGAGTCACTAACCACTACGCCACCAGGCCAGTCAGGCCAGTTCTCCTCATAGGAAGGAAGCGAGATTGTATTTATTAGTTCATTAAAGTCGGTTCGTATTCATATTTGTAAAAAACTTATTACGAAATTGTTTGTAAGTATTTATTTCTGGTTTACCATTGTCTCCTGTGTTACTGTATGATTTTACAATTAATGTGTTCTTGAAAATTTCACTTTGCTGTTTTCCCACGGCATTACCCAAATATATTATTGTACAATTATATTTTACCTAGTTGCATTAAGCCCAATGTAAATTATGATGTACAAAATGTAAACACACATTAAATTATTCTGATTGAAACATCAACTTGTTAACTAGCAAATAATATTGAATTGTATTGGAAATAGATTAAATAATATGCCAAATATAAATTTCGTATTTTTATTTTCATTAAACTTAGTACTTACATTAATTGTAACTTAACAAGAAAACAGTCTTAATCTACCAAGTCAATCCAGCTCCATTTCCATAGGGACTGAAAGGGCCTTGATGGAATTGGGTGATTGCCCCATGACCGTGGCCGAAAGGAGCTATGGCACCATGAGATTGAGAAACGAGACTATGACCTTGATTATGATAACTATGAACTTGGCCTGGATTTGCAAATTGTTGGCCTATGGGGTTAACATTCCCGTGAGGTAATGAATGCAAACCAGGCCGAACTAAACCATTAATAGTACCAAAGGGGGCATTGTGGGCATTATTGTAGACACCTGCAAAAGGCCTAGGGTAGCTAGGAGGATGAATTATAGTTTGAGAGTGGTGGGAAATAGCAGGAGGTATCTGTCCACCCAGAGGACCACCTAAAGAATTCGGATAACCTGCTCCGGGAAAAACTTGCGGTCCAGTTTGGGCTAGATTACCAGGGATTCGGTTAATTAAAGGATTCACAGCGCCAGGGTATGGTAAACCATTTTGTATGGGACCAGAGTGTGGTAAGACTCCTGGTGCAAATGCTCCTGGTTGAGGAAATGGTCCAGGATGACCGTGAAAGCTAATAACTCCGTTTTGAGGTACTCCTGCAAAATTTGGGACACCTGGAGGCAAAGGAGCACCGTGAGCCACAGATCCTACGGGCACTGGTTGCACGGGGACGGGAGCTACTGGGGCAACTGGTATTGCTGGTCTAATAGGCCCTACCGGCCCAACAGGTCCTGCAGGTCCTACATGTACTGCGTGTCCAATAGGACCTCCAGGAATTGGTATTGGTGGTCCTGCAGGTCCTACATGACCAATTGGACCCACGGGTCCTGGAGCTGGTTGAGGTAGATGACCAACTGGAACTCCAGCTATAGGTCCTGCCTGGATACCGATCGGTTCTTTGCGTACAACAGCGTGGAACCCACTGATCGGGTTGGCATTGTAGTCGACAGTTCGCTTGGTGCCATCGGACTCAAGTAGCGAGTATTGCCCGATGACGCTGTCGCCGATTCGCTTTTCGTGCTGATCTTTAACGTCGCCGGTGAGAGGGTCTGACACGCCGTAAGAGAAGCTGGAAGCTCCTCCACTGCAGTAGGCTGACGTCACTAATAGTGATAACACTATTATCTGAAAGGCAAAAAACAATTGTTTAAAATTTACATTTAAACTTTTTGTTACCTTTTAACGTATTTAATCTTCCTGTGAGTATTAATTCCAAAAAGTTCATTATGTAATGATATTTTGAAATTCATGATGATATAAATATACTGGGCACGAGTGTTTGTCTTGAACTATCCAAAGAGGTAAGAAACTTTAGTCCTTAACCCACATACACACACCGCCTAGGATTGGTGGATGACACTTGTCCTGACGACGTTCCTCATGATGTTTTCTTTCAGCGATATTGAACAGAGGTATTACAAAACCAACACAAATTTGAACGACAATGCACTATATTAACACAATCCTGGATTTTTTAGCTTTCTCTTTTGGCTAGGACACTGATGAGATAATTATTATTTTAATTAAAATATCTAATTTACCTGCACTGCCATGTTGTATTATTCAACTTCGGCTTGCGAATGCTCCAACCCTGATGCTCTCAATATTTATATTCTCACAAAAGCATAATTGTGAATAGAGGGCCATAGTTTGCAAACGTCAGTTCACATAGCCCCAAATTTCGAAAGAATCTCTTCAATAGTAAAGATATCTGAAACACCCATTAAGTAGAATAATTTTGCAAAGTAACATTAGCCTCGGTAATGTTAACAGCTTGTGAAGATTCCGATCAAATGTGTTTAAATTTAATAACTGGTTTAGACAACGCTGTAAGCGGAATGGATTAGACAACTCTGTTCAGTTACCATTATTTAACTTAAGATATAAGATAGTTTCTCAAAACTTTTGTCAAAGTTCACTATGCATAATTATTTGTAGGTTTACCATTAGTCACTAATAAAGGCTAGGTCATCCGCAAAATAAATTACCATTAGTCATTAAGGCATACACAAATGATAGGTCGTATTTGTCTAGGAGATATTAAGTGTTATGTTAACTATAAAAAAAAACATACTAAGGGTACACTCGAATGACTCTGCCTTTAGCCGTTGTGGTTGGTCTGCTCTACTGCAAACTTTTTCAATAATAGTACAACTAATTATAATACAACTTCAATGAGTAATAGAATTACCATCTTCCACAAACGTTTGTGTATATAATTCCCAACGGTGCGGTGCGAAAATGAAGCCTGCCGCCATTCAAACTAATTGACCTATGAAATTATTGACTTAAGCGTTTTAATTTTTTTTTCTATAATAGATTTGCGCTTGACCACAACTTGCCTAATGTGAAGCAATGTTGCAGTCATAATATTAATAGTCACTCAACTATTGTAACATGCATTCCTAATTGTGATAATATCTCTTCAGATACTTCCTATTTGATATGCACCCGTTTTACTCGACATTCGTATAATTCGATAGTCATCGCTCCAACTCGTTGAACATCAATATCTTGATGAATGATTGTTAAGTCACGATAAGGTAGCTTGTTTTAACTAATAATATTTATTGAACGATATTGATTTAATTGTTTGAGGACTATTTTTTGTTTTTGCCTTCTCAGCTACGTACCTATCATTTCTTTGTTAAAGAAGGGAAAATAATCTTATTGATTTTATTACCGTACCAGAAAAAAGAGTGGTGTTCTAACTTTGACGTATGAATTTGTGTACAAGTTGGTTGCTTTGAAAATTGCTTAATTTTGATGCGTTCTTTGTTATTTATAAGCTGAAGTGATCATATTGGTTTTCACATGTAAGTTTAAAAAAATATTCGAAAGTTTAATTCAATTTTCATTTAGTTTTATTCAAAAACCTTGCCTATCTACGAAAATATTTTGAGAAGGATCAATGCTTTTCCTCTAATTACTAACTGCCTTAACAAACTTCGTACCACGTGATTCTCATCTTCAAACCTATTAAAACCTTCTTTAGACCTATACAAATATTTTAAGACCTAAATCTGCCAAGTTAGTTCAGCCTTATACAAACAATTTGGGAACAAAATTTATTGTCTTTTATAACTGTCTTGTTAGTAGTAGTTAAATGGTTAAAATTTCGCCAGAAGCCGCCAAGTCTAAGATTCTATTGGCAATCCAAATTAGTTTTAAAATATCTCAAAGGAATGTTTTGCCCACGGCTACCTAGTGTTGCTAGTTTCAATGGCTTCATTGGCTACAGTGAAAACTTATAATATGGTTAACCAATACTTGTTTGTCATCTTAATAAAAAAGCTATCTTGGGAGTCAGGTAATGTGAAACAATGTAATATAAATGTTAATACAATAATTGATCATAGGCTAGACACAGCAATTAATAAATTCAAGATTAAAGTTAATAATCAGAGTTAAACTGAAGGTGATTGTTAATTTGAAATGGTGGTGTTTATAGCAATATTTGATGTTTCCGGTCTAAGATTGCACATTCAGTTACATGAAGAGGTATATAAACGCAAGAAACTAGATAGTGCATCACATAACCAGCGTTACATTACCAAAAATGTTCTCAAAGGTAAATAATTGAGTAAAATCATAACTACAAAGCACGATTTAGATAAGAATTTGAAACATTTCAAGACTTGGGAAAAAATATTTTAATTTTGTTTGTTTCTCAATTATATTCAGTATAAAAATAATGAGATGAGTTGAACTCATTTATTTGTTGTTAAATAATAGTGTCACACGTAGCTTGCTCTTAAATAACTTTACATCATTATTTAGAGAGAAGGTTAATGATTTAGATGATCATATTTTTTATATTTGTTTGGACTATCTCCAGCAATATTATTAATTGAACTTCATTTCATTAATTTTACTTAAAGACAGTACAATTTTATAGTTAGACGGAACAAAGTCACTTATCTGTTATCAATCGAAAAATCGATTTTAGTTACTTCAGCATATTATGATTGAATTGAAATTTGTAAGGAAGGACAATTAACGCTCGTCTTGAAACGTGTTTCTTTAATTTTCTGTGACGAAGCATCTTAATTTATTGTCTATAGCAAATACACTTCACTTTAATTCGGACAGTAACCTTAATAAATTATAATTTGGTAAATGTTTACTCTTTGCAGCTTGCAGTCATCACTTTGCTTGCAGCAGTCGCTCTATGCTCTGCATCAGGAGGAACTTCTAGCTTCTCCTATGGTGTATCAGACCCCAATACTGGTGATATCAAAGATCAGCATGAAAAAAGAGTTGGAGACAGTGTCGTGGGCCAATACTCACTTCTCGAAGCTGATGGAACAAAACGCATTGTCAAATACACTGCTGACCCACAGACAGGATTCAACGCTGTAGTACATAAAGATCCTGCAGTTGGAGTTCACCCACCTACTATTGGTTATAATGGAGCCAATGTTGGCTATGGAAATCTTGGCTATGCTGGTGTTGCTGGTGCTAATACATTGGGATATGGTTTAAATGGTTGGAACGCTGCAAATGGCTACGGAGCCTACAATAATGCTGGTTGGAACGCTGCAGGAGGCTATGGAGCCTACAATGGTGCTGGCTGGAACGTTGGAGCCAACTATGGAGTAAATGGTTGGCCTCAGAGCGCTGGTGTGGCTGGATGGAACCAAGGTATTGGAGCGTATGGTTATGGATCCAACCTTGGTCGTTTTGGTTATGGAGGCAATGCTGTCAGTTATGCTAACAATGGTAGATGGTAAATCTAAACCAATAAATATCTTCTAAAGGCGCGTCGAGTTATGTAGTTATATATCTACGCAAATATTCTACAGATTGAGAGGAAACAGCTAGGTGATAACATCAAAAGCTGTGTTTATATACATACAAAGGTTCAAAAAATTAAAACAAAAGTAAGAAAATACTAATATAAGCTATGGAAAAATAATAAGCTATAATTTTTGCGAATCTTTGGAATATTCTCGACGCGTCGAAGCAACATGGCGACAATGCAAAATGGTCATTACTTTTCTCGCAGTATAATATTATGTATATAAGCTTGTATGCTTTAGCACAATACAAGGTTGCAACAACAGATTAAATAAAATTATGCAACTAAATTGTCTTTTATTAAGCTATCTATTTAACCTATCATAAAATATGTATAATTTTGTTACAATTCTATATGCACGATAGCTCTCATAGTCGTGCGTTTACATCACAAGGAACAAAATTAACAGCAAAGGTGCTCTAAAAAAAAGTGGACATAAAGTTAGAAAAGTGTATACTTACGTAGTTTGGTCTTGAGGAGAGACTATTGATAAAAGATCAAAGAATGTCTTTGACCTAGGGCGTCTTCTCCTACCGTTTACTTCTACCTCCACTTTAGGAGGTAGGTAGATACGTCGGGAGAGGATCTAGTTTAAAGAATATTCCTTGACGTCATAGGTGATGTCTTTTAAAAAAAGGACAGGTACTACTCACTGCCGCCGAGCTTATAAAAGCAAATTTGGGCCCAAATGCAAGAAAAAATTACTTTTTTGACGCTAAATGAAAAATGCATTCAACAAACCTATAATTGTCTAGTTAAGGAGCAAAAATATACGAGTAAGTGATTGATGACACTCAGCATCTCTAATAAGTCTGTGGATTACTCATACGCCTGACATATTGACAAGGGTGAATTGGAGATTTTGATAATGTCAATGTATATTTTAAACCCCTGACAAATATCAGAGGTGTCAGAAATGGTTCTTAGCTAAAAAAATGCATGAAAGGAAATTAAATTAGTCTTAATTATAACATAAATTTTATAGTGAAGAGGCTCTACACTATAAAATTTATGTCCTGGGTTATATTAAATTAAATCCGTGAGGTCCGTGAACTCCTAGTTGACAACACACGTGATCATATCTGGCTTGTATCTCAGGCAAAGGATCAGTATTGCCATCCAACGCGGTAATGTTGTCAGCCTTCTTGTATATACTCCCAAAAGATAAGGATGCGGAAAAAATTCGGAGTGAAAATGGCAGTAGAATGAGGCTTCATATGGTTAGAAACTATAAAAGAGCAACAATTCTGACCCATCCTCTTAAATGATTGACAGCAGACATCGCACCGAAACACGGCAAGACGGTGTCGGTGCGGCTTTGTCTTGTGGGTGGTCACTAACCACGGCTAAAACCTACCAACAGTTATTACCAGTTTATCGTCACCTAATTTGCACCACCTGGGGACAACATGTAGGAATTCAGACCAAAGGTACACTCCCACGGACAAAGGTGACTCAACCACCATATAATTTCGATTAAGAATTATTGTTTTGTAATTATTAAAACATTGCGAAGCCGCAGGTTTATGTAACATTATAGTTAAGTGCTTCCTGTTTGACCAGTTCGGAGTTTGGTGTAAAAACTAATGACAAATTACTGATACACCAAAATTTGCCAATAAATAATTCAGTGCTATACATATATAATTTCGCTTCATAATTTACTGGCGTTGCTTGAGTGACCGGCATTAATTTGAAGTACTAGCTTTCGTGAATCCGCCGGCGTGTATGTAGGATAGCGCGCTAAACCATTAACCTCTTTTTGCGCAGTCTGATAAAAACTGTTTTATGTCCTTCCAGGGGCTCAAACTATCTCCATTTTCAAATTCAAATTCAAATTTCATACAATCATAATCATAATTATTTATTTGTCGAAATATGGTTTTGGAAATCTCTCATCTTGGGATGAGAGATTTCCAGTCCTATTCTTATTTGAAACACTTAGTATGTCCCGTCTCGTCCCGTACTCATTGCCCAGCAGTGAGACCTCTAAAAGTGCATAAATGAAAAATCATCATCATTCCCCTTGCCTTTTTCCATTTCTATTGGGGCTGCCAGTCTAACCTGATGCGGCTAGCCACCAAAATTATACGAGCGACTGCCATCAGACCTCGAAACTCATAGGGAATCAGTAGCCGAGATAGTTAGACCAGGTGTCAGATTATATTGACTTCTGACTACATGTAACGATTGTCATAGATGTGTTAAATGACAACCGGGAGCGACGGCTTAACGTCCTCTCCGAGGCACGGAGGGTAGTCCCTCAACCAATCAGACACCGAAACAAATCTTTGTTGTTACACAAATATTGTCCGGGCCGGGAATCGAACCCGCGACCTCCCGGCCACAGTATAGCCCAATCGGACGGCTTACCTACACCGCTCGACTGCCGACGTCGAAAATATAAGTACATATTTATTAATGTTTAATTCAAATCTCTCAATTAATAATCTGCATTGCTTAATTATGTGATTTAATTAATTGCACTTACTAGTTAATCCACTTCATACATTTTCATACTGTTTCTCGAAATTCTAAGTAAAATTGCATGTTAATTTACATCTACACTAATATTATAAATGCAATAGTATTAACATACAGTAACAACAGTCTGTTCGATACAACCGGTAGTAGGTTGATAGTATTTCGACGGGCCGGTGGCGTGGTTGGTAAGATACTTTCTTTTCACGCTGCAGGTCGTGGTTTCGATTTCCACCCAAGTCAGACATTTGTGAGATGAACACGTCTGTCTGTTTTGAGTCTGGATGTAATTATCTATATTTAAGTATATATATACAAAAAAAAAGGATTTTATGTAGTATATTACCAGTTATCCGGTTTCCATAGTACAAGCTCTGCTTAGTTTGGGATCAGATGACCGTGTGTGTTAATGTCCCACCATATTATATTATTATTTTCAACGCTTAGTTAAAATATTGGTAACACGTCCTGTTTTTTTTTACGTGATACAGTAATTTAAAAAATATATATTTGTACTTGGAATAGCAAAATAAAGAAAAAGTATTTTTGTTTTAAGGAATTTAAGTTATAAAATGTTGTCAATTATTGTCCTTGGGTATATAAGAATAAGAATATGAATAAGAATATTTTTTTTTTATTATTTTTTATTTTTTTTATTTTTTGTTATTTATATATTTATTTTGATTTAAATCCTGAATTGAAAATATTTTTTTGTTTTATTTATTAATTACTGTTGTCGTGTTGCGATATAATAATAGATATTGCACCTAAACGAAGCCAGGGCAGGTTGCTTGTATATTTACCGTGAAGATTGCCTTGACGCACGAATGTAGAACAAACGCATAAAGATTAGATCTAGTCGGTGTGTTATTAATAATCATATTTGTGCTAAAATTTTGATAAAGATATTGAAATCGTTATCTAAGCCTAAGATTAATATTTTATGTTAATATGGTTTATAGTGAACTGATTTACACTCGCAACTTTGTATGAATTTATTTTTTACTTTTTTTTTCTGAAATAGACTTGCGTTTCACTACAACTTGCCTAATGTTAAGTAATGAAATATATCTACGATGTGATTACGAATGATTTTCGGTGTGAAGATGGTAGCGTCCACATGATTAGAAACCTTAACAAAGCAATAATTCTGCCCCCCCCCCCCCCCCTCTCTTTCAAATGGTGTCACCAGAGACCAGGTGTGGGGATTCAAGTAAAGGTTATTATAGGTATACCCACGGACCGAGGTGACCAAGTCCCCAAAACTTCAACCCTTCCTAGCGGCCCAGTACTAGGCACGCACAATCCACACACGCTGGTCAAATGCAGGTTGGTAGATGTCACATGTCTTCGAATGATTAGTTGTAAGAGATGCCGGTTGCCTCACGATGTTTTTCTTCACCGATATTGAGCAGCGGCCAATGGTTTATCTATCAATGCCAATTACTATCCAAAATTATTATTATAATAATAGTAATTATAGAGTTGAGAGAGTTTCTAGTTTGAAATCTATATTTAAAACTTTTGTTTTAGTACAAAATACACCTACATCTCACTTCAACCGTTTTTATTGTCCCACTGCTGAGCACGGATCTTCTCTTAACTATCTTATGAGATCCACACACGCTGGCCAAGTACGGGTTGGTGGATGTCAGATGTCCTCGAAGGATTAGTTCTTAGACATGCCGGTTTCCTCACGTTGTTTTCTTTCACCGATATTGAGCAAACAATCCACACAAAGATGTGTGGGCACGGCCAAGCTTCGAAACCACGACCTTATTATTGTAAGGCGAGGCCCGTACCGCTGCGCCACCGCTGACCCTTACCTACATAATTATAAATATCTGGATGACCGAGCTTCGCTCGGCATTTTTTTTTAAATTACATGTTCTAAAAATGATTCCTAGCTAGATCGATTTATCGCCCCCGAAACCCCCTATATACTAAATTTTATGAAAACCGTTGGAGCCGATTCCGAGATTCCAATTATATATATACAAGAATTGCTCATTTAAAGATATAAGATACGTATACCTGAATAAGTGAAATAATTAATCGTACCATATTTCATAGCAATCTTGCTTTATTTTAACTATAAAATTTTTATAATACAACTAGCTTCCGCCCGCGTCTTCGCCCGCGAAATTGATCTCACTAATCTTGTTTCTCCATACAAACTTTGGAACCCCGTTTCACCCCTTTAAAGTGAGGTGAGTTTTGAAAAATCCTTTCTTAGTGCACCCCTAGACCCCATAAGGAACCTATGTGCCAAATTTGGAGTCTCCAGACCCAGCGGTTTGGGCTCCGCGTTGATATGTCAGTCAGTCAGTCAGTCAGTTTCTTCTTTTATATATTTAGACTGGCAAGTCAGAAACTGTTATTTGACTTAAACTTAAATAAGATGTGCGTTAACGAAACATCATTTATTAAAACATGGAACAAAGAAAAACAAATTAACATAAACAAATGGACCGCGGCAACAAGATACAACCTTTAGGGTGGCTGTCCACTACAGCGAAGCGAAACTGAACAACAAACAACCTAGACATTTACTGTAGGATTCAGAATTTAAAATCCCTAGTGACCAATGAAAAGGTAGTTATGAAAATATAATGGTATGCAAGTCCTTTTGTATTATTTAATACGAATGCTCCTTAATAACGCTGTCTCTGTTAATGCTTACTTAGCAATATAAACATTATTATTTATTTATTTATTTGATAAGGAAAACCAACAGCTATATAACAAACTGAAAAAGTAGCTAAAAAACAACAGTAAGCCAATAATAGGTTTTCACGAATAGTAGCTATGTAACAATATAAATTTTTCAGAACACTAGCAAGCAAATACGAAAACCCTGTTAGAGTCTAAAATAACAAACAAAAAACCAAATTATTTATAAAAATTAAGGTTTAGCCTGTTCCTTGCAGTACTGCTTTTAGTAGTATAAGGATCAAATAGAAACTCTTTACAAATGTTATTATAATCCTTGCTCGCCCGCACTAGGTATGAGTTCTGCCTGTAGTTAGTTGATGAAGAAGGTGCCAACAAGGGTGCATTATAGCGTAAGGATCTAACTAAGTCTTAATTAACTTAGTCTTTTTTATCTTAAAATAGGCTTGCGCTTGACCACAACTTGCCAGATGTGAAGTGATGATGCAGTCTACGATGGAACGCGCTTACCCAGTAAATACCGATTCACTCGTAACTTGAAGACCGGCAGATTATATCTATCGGGAAATATAGATGCCGGCACCGAATTCCACAATTCGGCAGTTCGCACAATGAAAGTGGAAGCAAAGCGCTTTGTGCGTACCCGTGGAAATTCCACCATATAACGGTGGAGATAAGCGAACCTCCACTTGTCCAATGGAAGAACGGGGATGGGGGAACAAGATTGTGTAATTCCAACGCACACTCTTTTTTGAAATTTAAGTATTACTCTATTCCCATGGGAGCCGAGCAGAGTACTTGTTTTATTTAATCCGAACCTCCAAATATCTCAATAATTGGAAGGGTAGAAAACTCTGAAGGATCGGATAAATAATTATTCTAAAAAAAACTTGAGAGGTGTCAAGGGACACCCGGATGGAACGAGTTTTAACCATACACCGGAGTCGTCACTATGAGTAAATTACATAAATCCGAGCGTATAGTGCTGGTATATGCTAATATTCAAGCAACTCACCCATAACAACTTCTCTTACACAAATGTAGGTACAAGTAAATACTTAACTAACACAGCAAGTAGGCAACGAGGATCACAATCATAATGTAACCGGCTGACAGACATAGGGACAGACAGTGAAGGCTTCAGACTTGTCCTTATTCAAAGTCCAAATGGAACGCTCCGTACTAGTACAATCGTGCAAAAGTATTAGTACACTTTAGTACACCGAAACCGAAAAGTAGGTATACAAAGCCACGAACTAATCCTTTTTTTATTTTTTGTGTTAATTATTCCATTTTCTTCTTTAAATGTTTTATATACATAAGCACCTACTCTTAGCACACACTTTACAATTCCCATCGTACAAGTTTCATTGACGGGCCGGTGTGGCGTGGTCGGTAAGATTCTTGCTTTTCACGCCGGAGGTCGTGGGTGCGATTCTCACCCGAAACAAACATTAGCGATTATTTGTGATTATGTGTGTCGAGTCTGGGTGTAAATAGCTATTATAAGTATATATTTACAAAAGAAAAGTATTATAATATGTATCAGATGTCTGGTTTCCTCACAAGCTCTGCTTAGCTTGGGAGTAGATGATCGTGTGTGTTAATGTCCCAGAATATTATTATTATTATTAGTTTGGGAGATAAAGATAGTACTATTATCACTCTGTGTACCTACTTCTGTCAAAACAGATTTTTAATTTTTATTTATTTAGTGGAATAGCAGCCTTAGTATGCCAGACCCATTTCTTTGACGTGTGTGAGTACAATCTCATCAACCGACCTTGCTCTTCCGGATCCGACGTCGACGCAAAGGCTATAGCTTATTACGCGTGTGATGTATTATGTAGGGTTCCCTAAGCAAACCACAAAAACTGTTTGTATTCTATAATGCAAACACTTTTGTACTCATCTGTACTAAATTATAAAGCTAAAGAGTTTGTTTAATCAATTAACTGGCCTCTTGGTGTAGTTGTTCTCTACCCTGAGTGCTAAGCCGGTGGTCGTTGGTTCGATTCCCACCTAGGACAATTTTTTGTGTGATGTTCTTTTATTTTTTCTAGAATAATAGTTGGTTTAATATATAAAAAAAAAAATTTAAGTAAAAATATTTTAGTTCCTAGTATAGTATTATATTAATATCAGTGTTAGTACCCATAATAATTAATACAATTGCTTAATTTGAAACTAGGTGGCGCTGAGTATGTGTGAAATTTTAAAAAATATATCAGGAACCAACTATTCAGGGCATGTTTGAAAACTTCTTGCAGTTTTAGATAGCCCATTTCTTGAGGAAGGTTATAGGCTACTTTTTATCCCATAGACATGATATGAAATGCAGTTCACGCGGGTGGAGCCGCGACTTAAAGCTAGTCCGATTGAGTTTATTGAGTATATTAGACCAGAGACGAGACAGGCTTTTGAGCAGAGAATTAAGCATTGAATACCAATCTATCCACGAGACTTAGTTTACAATTTGTAGGCATATGTGACTTCAACCCGTTTATTGTAGTATTGGTGGAGAGTTTAGGCCTTAATCCACACACGCTGTTCAAGTGCAGGTTGGTGGATATCACATGTCCTCGAATGATTAGTTCTTAGACATGTCTCCTCCATGGTTTTTCTTACCCATATTGAGCTGCGGCGATATAAATATTTACACAAAAATATGTGGACTCGACCGGAGATCGAACTCGCGATCATATTTTTTGAAGCCGTCGCTGCTCTGCACATTTAACTACAGTCCATCAAATCTAAGAAGTACCGTTTGACAGTTCTAAACGTAGTACATTTAGAATTTTATTTTTTGTATGAAAATTGTTTATGTTATGTTAAAATAAAAATAACTTCATAATTCAATTATTTTACAGGAAAGCTAATAAAAATAGTGTGAATTACGCACCTATTAAGCTAATTTAATAGAAAACAGTGAAACGTCAAACGGTACCTCTTAGATTTGATGGACTTTAGTTACATGTGCAGAGCAGCGGCGGCTTTAAAAAATATGGTCGCGAGTGTGGTATATGGTAGTAGTATAGTATGGTAGTCATAGTATGGATATTGTACTTTTTTATCAGTCATTGTTTAGCCCTACATACGGAACCCATGTGCTATAACAGATCAAGCTTAACTAAACTTTAAAGATCAAAAGTAATCTTATTCGTCCGTATGCCACGCCCTCGCTTACAAAGCTTGTATAAAAGCTCTACCAGCTAGTACTAAGTATCATTCTACCAGTGGAAATCCTGATACGCAATGGCAACTAAGGTGATTATTTAGTGATTAGTGACTTAGTGTATAGTGTTAAAACAATAGTTAACCTTTGATTTTTCATGTAACTTTGTGAATATTTGTTATATCTTTACATAGTCCTCAACGAATCCCTCGTCAAGGCTAAATTGCAAAGCCTCGAGCATCGCCGCATAGTTGCTAGTCTTTCGGTCTTTTACCGGATATACTTTGGAGAGTGTGCGTTGGAATTACACAATCTTATTCCCCCATCCCCGTTCCGTTCTTTCATCGGACAAGTAGAGGTGCGGCTATGCACCACCAGTATATGGTGGAAATTCCACGGGCACGCACAAAGCGCTTTGTACTCTTTCACTTTCATTGTGCGAACTGCCAAGTTGTGAAATTCGCTGCCGGCACCTAGGTTTTTCGATAGCTCTAATCTACCGGTCTTCAAGTCACGAGTGAATCGGTATTTACTGAGTAAGCGCGTTCCATCGTAGACTGCATCATAGCTTCACATCAGGCAAGTTGTGGTCAAGCGCAAGCCTATTTTAGGATAAAAAATAGTATAAAATGAACGCTGTCTGTTTGCGAGAAACAGAAAAACTACATAAAGGACTTTCATGCGATTTTCACTAACGGACAGATAAAAAATAAAAAAAGATAAAAGATAAATTTATTATTACAAAACAATAGACAAGAATACCTATGTTTTAGTGCACTAGCCTCCACACTAGGATTCGCTGTGTCTTCCCTTATCAAGTACAAAATCCACCCGCGTAAAAATACATCAATACAAAGTGGGTAAGCTTATTTTAAGCAAGAGCAGTACCATCTATGAGAATTTGTACTGTGCCTGAGCATTGCCCCGTCCTTTATATTAATAGTTTTATTAAAACAAAACTAATTTACAAGGGACTAGCTTCTGGAGAATAATTACGAAATAATTCAATTACTATTTTAATTTTTTTATTTCAAACTAAACTTTACTTTGTTTGAGCTAAACTTTTGGAATTAATATTCAAGTATTTTTGTTTCTTTAATGCATTGTTATGAAAAATACCATTTCGGTTTAGTTACAATTGTTCGATTTAATTGACTGTGTGTGGTTATCTGAATGTTTCCTTTGTTTTTATAATAACTTCATATTTTTTTTACTAAACGTAAGACATCGATGTTTTTTACAAATGACATTGAAACAGGCCATTGACAGGATAAGCGAGTACGTTAGAATATTTGTAATTTAATCACGCTTCAAATCATTAGTATGCAAGCTTCGAAGGATATTTTTACAACAGTCAAATAGTTAAGAAGTTTTGACTCTGAAGTCACTATGTTTATTTTTAATGGAAAGTTAATTCAATTGACAAGATACCAAACGACGAAAGAACGAATAAGATGGAAGAATTTTTGGTAGCATTAGTTTAGAATATCTGGATGACCGAGCTTTGCTCGGTATTTTTTTTTAATGACAATTTCTAAAAATGATTCCTAGCTAGATCGATTTATCGCCCCCGAAACCCCCTATATACAAAATTTTACGAAAATCGTTGGAGCCGATTCCGAGATTCCAATTAAATACTTATATATATACAAGAATTGCTCATTTAAAGATATAAGATATATTGTCTTAGATTTACGTGAATATCACACATTGAAATTAAACACCTCCAAAACCCGTGAACATGAAGTCTGAAAAGACTTAGAAACGTCAGGAGCTTAAATCTAAAATAATATCCGTTAAAAAGTAGTTTCGGTTAGATAATTTAAATTAGTTAGACTAAAGTTGAATATGTTTCCAGTTCGTAGTTCTCGCAGCCCTGGTGGCCCTCGCCCACAGCTCCGTGGTGCCAGTGGCGCGAGTAGACGCTGACTACACCAGCTTTGCGTACGACGTCGCCGACCCCAACACTGGTGACTACAAGAGTCAAGTAGAGACCCGCGTCGGAGGCAACGTTGCTGGTCAATACTCCCTGCTCGATGCTGATGGCACTAAACGCACAGTTGACTACACCGCTGATGACGTAAATGGCTTCAACGCGGTTGTACGTAAAGACGCTGCTCTTGTGTCCGCCCCTGTGGTCACTGCTCCCGTAGTATCTGCTCCCGCTGTGGTCGCCGCCCGCACTGTAGCCGCCCCCGCTGTTTACGCTGCGTCCGCTCCCTTGGTCGCCGCGCGAACAGTCGCTGCTCCTGTTGCGTACACCGCTGGTCACACTGTGGTCGCTGCTAGCCCTGTAGCACGTGTTGCGTACGCTTCCGCTCCTGTAGCGTACACCGCTGGTGCTGTGGCCCCTGTTGCCTACGCTGCCGCCCCCACGGTAGTCGCCGGCCGTGCCTACGCACCTTCCTATTACGCGAGTGCCCCTCTCGCCTACTCTGCCTACAACGCGCCTCTTTCCTACTGGTAAACATGATCACCTTCATAAGGCATAGACCACAATGTGTTCCAATAATTGAACTGTAAATATTGTTAGTAGATATGTATATTACATTGCCTGTGCTACTTATAAAATAAAAAATTAAAACATTATCATACTAGTTTTCTTTATACCATATGCTAAATCAAAGTCTCTAATTATTGAGCCATTTACTGGAATATCAATTTTGATGTTATACACACAAAATGGCATATTAACACGAATTTAAATCTATTTAAACCGTGATCTAGTGCAAAAACGTATAACCCTATAAAAATTTATAAATCGCTGATTCGTGCATTCTTACTTCGATAGTTCAAGTACCTAGTTTAGTAGGCTCATTGCTTGATATACTTTTCATACTACATTTAACAACTTTAGATTACTTTTCATTGTTGAACAATTTTGTTGTTCGATTAACCACCTATCCTTACCTTGCCGTAACATTTAATTAAAAATCAATCAACCTATAAAATTTAAATTATATACAGAAGCAGGCATATCTGTACTATAATTATCCTTGAGCAAATTATAAGCAGCGTTTCTAGCTAGGCACCTATTGGTAGGGCTACATTTTCGTCGTACGACATTTACCATAGCTAATATTGCCAACACATCGGTGTTGCACTGGGTAGATTTAATATCGCCCCACTCAAATTATCTAAAGAAAAACAACAACATTTATAAAGTAAAGGACTCCATCGCGACATCCATAAGCCAAAAACAAATAAAGATTTCATTAGTTTCCCGACATTTTTTGAGGTATAAAGCAAATAGGCGCCCGGGTCCTTCTCTTTGTTAGAGAATCCATAGTCTCCACCCAAGAATTAGGTTACCCCAACGGTTGTTCGCTTTTTACCAAATCAACAGCCCATTGCTACTTCAGTTTACTAATCCGGTTGGCTACGTCGATTACTCTAAATCTCTGCCAAAACATATAATTGCGGTTAATCATGTCGGATACTTTAAATGCCATAGTAAAATACTCAGACACTTCTACAATTATTCTGTGCTGACCCTTGCAAACTGGTTTGCGCGCAATTCCAATTTAAATTGTGTTGGCATTCTCACAATACTAAGTGAGTCATGTTAATAACTATTTATGTTATTCCGGAATGGCTATGGCTATGAATTTAAAAAAATAACATTGAAGTTAAGATCGTTACTGTGATTTCTATAATAATTTAATAATAATTCATTTCAGATCACAGATCCACGGTAACTTTAACAGTTATTATCCTATCCTTCCTACTAATATTATAAATGCGAAAGTAAGTGTGTGTGTGTGAAGGTTTGTTACCGCGTATCTCCATAACCGCCGAACCGATCTTATTGAAATTTGGAATGTAGGTAGTGTATACCCTAGAATCGGACATAGGCTAATAATATTTTCAAAAATCATCCCCTAAGAGGGTTAAATAGAGGGGTGAAGTTTGTATGCAACTTTTTATTCCTTGGTCCTATTCATTTAAAATTCGGTACACATAAACCTTAAAACAAATAATGAGATACGGGTTTTTTATTTTTCCATAATTACCCCCACGAGATGTGGAAAATGAGTTTTATTGGTAAAAATTTAAGTTTCTCTGGATCTGTATAGTCTCAAGTCCGATTCACTCCAAATTTGGCACACATATACCTTATAAGAAATCATGAAACACGTGTTTTTTATTTTTCCAAAACTACCCTCAGCGGGGGTGTAAAATGAGTTTATTTGGAAAAAGTAAATATTACATAACTGTTTAACCCTTGGTCCGATTCACTTCAAACTCGGTACAAATAAAGCTTAAATTAAATAATGAAACACGTGTTTTTTATTTTTCCATTTTTTGTATTTTTAACCTAATACCATGCGGGCGAAGCCTGAGAAATTATTCTGAGTGCGATTTTCTTCGAAGTTGATATCAATACTCTTTCGTGCTTTTGATTTAAATTACTCTTTATTTTGACACAATGACATGTTTGATGAAAACAATTCTAAATTTAAATTTTATTTCTTCTTATAAGTATGGTCTAAGAGCCGTAGTGTTTTTTAAGAAACACCTATTGATTTATGGATATACCTATGGGGGCTTGACGATTTCAAAATGTTGCTTACACTCCTACACTACTGAACTAATTTTGTATGGAGATAGTTCGAGACCTGGGAAAGGATAGTTTTATCCGACTACGAAAAAAGGGATTAATGGTCTAGCGCGACAACCGACATCCGCGGGCGAAGCCGCGGGCGGAAAACTAGTAATATTATAAATGCGAAAGTAAGTGTGTGCGTGTGTGTGAAGGTTTGTTACCGCGTATCTCCATAACCGCTCAACCGATTTTATTGAAATTTGAAATGTAGGTAGTGTATACCCTAGAATCGGACATAGGCTAACAATATATTCAAAAATCATCCCCTAAGAGAGTTAAATAGAGGGGTGAAATTTGTATGCAACTTTTTATTCCTTGGTCCTATTCATTTAAGATTCGGTACACATAAACCTTAAGACAAATAATGAGATACGGGTTTTTTATTTTTCCATAATTACCCCTATGAGGTGTGGAAAATGAGTTTTATTGGTAAAAATTAAAGTTTCTCTGGATCTGCTTAGTCTCAAGCCCGATTCACTCCAAATGGGGCACACATATACCTTAAAAGAAATCATGGAACACGTGTTTTTTATTTTTCCAAAACTACCCCCGGTGGGGGTGTTAAATGAGTTAATTTGTAAAAATTAAATATTCCATAACTGTTTAGTCCTTGGTCCGATTTCCTTCAAATTTGGTATAAATGAAGCTCAAAACAAATAATGAAACACGTGTTTTTTATTTTTTCATTTTTTTTTATTTTCATCCTAATACTAAGCGGGCAAAGCCTGCAAAATTATTCGGAGGGTGATTTTCTTCAAAGTTGATATCATAACTCCTTCGTAATTTTGATCTAAATTACTTTTTATTTTGACACAGTGACATGTTTGATAACTCAATGCTACGAATAGAATTCGAAATTTAAATTTCATTCCATATAAGTATGGTCTAAGAGCCGTAGTATTTTTAATAACGCCTATTGATTTATGGATATACCTATGGGCGCTTGACGATTTCAAAATGTATAGTCTAGCGCGATAACCGACATCCGCGGGCGAAGCCGCGGGCGGAAAACTAGTTTTACATAAATGATCTATGAGACAACATCCATTTGTACATTATTTAGCTATCCAGCCTCTTCGCCACGGTACTGACAAGGCTGTTGGAGCTATCACGCACTCGCTGCATCAGGGAAGCAATTCTGAATTGTATGATTGCTTCAAAATTTGTTACACCTGCTTAAGCGAACATCTCTGATGTGCTGCAAAAGCGCGGCAGCCCCAACATCACCCTGAAGGCGTAGTTCTATTGGATACGCAGAGCGCTGTACGAGTGCTGTATTTAAGCCACCCATAGGGCACACGTATACAGGGCAGTAAGCCCTAAATAACGTTAGTTTAACGTCTCTTGTACAACGTGCAAACCTACGGGCTAAGATGTTACACCTAACAGACAGCGCTCTGCGGTTAATTATTTAGTTTGCACACATGACGGGCAGGAGTCATGGTCGGTAATATACTTGCTTTTCACGCCGCAGGTCGTTGGTTCGATTCCCACCCAAGTCAGACATTTGTGTGATGAACATGTTTGTTTGTCGTGTCTGGGTGTAATTATCTATATTTAGGTATGTATTTACAAAATAAAAGTATTTTAAGTAGTATATTACCAGTTATCTGGTTTCCATAGTACAAGCTCTGCTTAGTTTGGAATCAGATGGCCGTGTGTGTTAATGTCCCACTATATTATTACTATACAGTAATATTGGTTACTATTTCAAACCTTTAACATGAAACTTCATTCGCGTAGTAACAATGGGAAAGTAGACAGTTTGGCAGAATAGTAGCTAAGTAACATGTATGCCGATTTTTAGTAAAAAAAAAACTAATTACCTTTCTTCGATAGAAATGAAAACTACGAAAATAATTTAAATACAAAGTTTTATTTATAGTTTAAAATTTGCAATCACAAAACACTATATTATTATCTATGTGGCATAATATTCAGAAAAGGTTTTTCAACAACAAATTTACCATTGAGTGGCGTAAGTAGCTGAAGGGGAAACCAAAGAAGTGTACGAAGTGGCACGTAGTTTAGGGTACACTGACGGAGCGATGGCAGAGGAATAAACGTAAGGGTTCACGGAATATACAGAAGGTACTCGAGGGTAGACTGAGGGGTACACGTTAGAATAGATTGAGGGGTAGTTAGGGTAGACCGAGGAGTAGTACGATGGCACACGAGATACAACTACTTGTGCACGGGAGGGGACGACCACAGGCTTAACTGGGGCGGCGACCACAGGTTTCACTGGTGCAACGACCACAGGTTTTACAGGAGCAGCAACGACTGGAGCACCAGCAGGCTCATTGCGTACTACAGCGTTAAAACCATTAGCATCATCAGCGGTGTAGTCAACAATTCGTTTGGTGCCATCAGCTTCAACCAACGTATATTGACCAGTTACTGTGCTACCGACGCGGTTTTCAACTTGGCTCTTAATGTCACCAGTAATGGTATCTGCGACTTGGTAGTTGAAACTGGTCCTCTCGTTGTCTTCTTGGACTACGTCGCAGTGGGCTAGAGCCACGAGGACGGTGAATACTACGATCTGGAAATACACGGTTTATGGTAAATACTACGTTTTCGATACTACGATTCAAAGATCTATAGATATTAATTAAATAGATAATTTGATAGATACCTTTGCTGCCATTGCTGATGATATGTCAACCGATGTTTGAATGAATAAAAAGATGACCAGATGATCTTATATACTAAATCCGTCCTGAGAGTAGCGGTCACTTGGCGATCTTGATCGTGTCAGTTTATGCAAGCATTTATTACAATTACCGAAAACATTAATAAAATTGTAGTAAAAAATCCTGATCAACTAATTTATACAAAGTGATGTTATAATAAAATGCGCTAATCAAACTTCAATGTGCATTATAAATCACGAATTAGATGAAGGTTGCAATATTTCAAGATTCTAACCTTTATTAGAGCACATAATTTGGTAAAATCTAACCAATACTAGAGCACTTACTGCTTTAATTTGTCCAAAAACCTTCAAAATTTCGTTGCAATTTCAACCGAAATTTTTTGTGTGGATTATGACAGTCACAGACACTACTATAAAGTGAAACTCGAAAGTGTTTGTCATTTCTCAATGCACAGAGTCTAGTGTGAATCTTTTAACTTTAATCCGATCGTGTTAATATAAACGTCAATTTGTATAGTAAAAGAAGTTTCCTGTGGTATTTAACCGGATAAACCTGCTAAAATTCAGTACAATTTCTTTGACGAGGTAAAAACCCTTACTAGGCTTATAGAATTAAAATTCATATCATGTAAGAGAGTTTAAACTTTTTCTTCAGGCACTGCATTTCTCTCTTTAATCCAGACCCTTTTCAGTTACGTACTCCTATCCATTTGTAGTATGTAGTATCCTTAGGAAGTTTTAAAATCTAAATTCTTACTTAAGTAATAATAATCTAGAACATGCTAAATATGAGGAAAATTAAAGGACTTGTCCAATTGAATTTGTCAATCATCTACATACATCATGATAAGCAACAATTTAATTACAATTTACATAATCACTTCAACCAGGAAGACTAACAACATGTATATGACCAAAAATGTTTAATGGTTCATGCTTGCAAATGAAGTAATTCCAAATTATGCGATAAATCTTTACGTACTACATGGTCTATTTGTTCTAATTTTATCCAAACCTGGCCTATATTTCAAGTACGTCAAGTATTGGGCTTAGAAATTTATGCGTACATGCGTATATAAATGCTCTATTTGACAGCGTATAATCATTCGATCTGCAGATTACCTCAGCATCAGCAATGGCAGTCAAGGTAGGACTATTTTCTTTTTTGAAATTATTTTGACCATAAATAATTTACTAGATTTTAGTAAACAGTATGGTTCGCCAGTATTATAAAAATATTGTTTGTATTCCAGTTCGTAGTTCTCGCCGCTCTGGTGGCCGTGGCCCACTGTGGTTTGGTGCCAGTGGCGCGAGTAGACGCTGACTCCACCAGCTTCTCGTACGACGTAGCCGACCCTAACACCGGTGACTACAAGAGCCAAGTGGAGACCCGTGTCGGTGGCAACGTTGTCGGACAGTACTCGCTTCTCGAGTCTGACGGCACCAAGCGTGTTGTCGACTACTCCGCTGATGACGTTAATGGCTTCAACGCTGTCGTACGCAAGGAGGGTGCTGTGGTCGCTGCCCCCGTAGTGTCCGCCCCTGTAGTCGCTGCTACCCCCGTGGTCGCCGCTCCTCAAGTTGTCGCAGCTCGCACCGTTGCCACTCCTGCAGTCTACGCTGCTGGTGTTCCCTCCGTGTGGGGTAACTCCTGGTGGGGCAACAACCTGGTCGCCCGTTCTTGGTACCCCAACGTGGTCGCTCGTCCCTGGGCCTCGAATGTGGTCGCTCCCTCTGTATACTCTTCCCTCGTGAACCCCTCAGTTTGGGGTACTCCTCTTACATACGCCGCTCAATGGTAATTTTTCTATACACATTCACTAACGGACCTCTTGTAAATAGATTTTAAGTTTGTACCTTATTAGATTTAAGTAAAACCTGTAAAAATATATTTTGTGGTTTTTCTTATATGTACTTTCTTTTAATAATAGGTACTTACTTAAGGAAACAACAGTAAAGAGAAATTTAACAAAAATATTCCTACCATTTTCGAGCCTTACTATAAAAAAACTAGTGGTATTCACTTCAACCCTTTTTAGTGTCCCACGGTTGGGCAATCTTCTCTCAATTATCTTACGAATTCAGAGAGTTTAGGCCTTAATCCACACACGCTAGCCAAGTGCGGGTTGGTGGATGTCACATGACCTCGAATGATTACTTCACAGACATGCTGGTTTCCTCACGATGTATTCCTTCACCGATATTGAGCTGCGGCGATAAAACAATTCACATAAAGACGTTGTTGTTTGTTGATGTTTTCCACCCCTCTGCTCTAAAAATTAAGACACAACTTCGTTCATAGATCGTCCTCTGCCATCGATACCTCTTTTTGTGAATTATTTCATCACTGTTACTCAATATTGTTGAAGGAAAACCTCAAGAAGTTTGTTCTTGATAATAATATGATGATTCATGATGTTCATCATAATAATATCTTTGGACGGAACATTCGAGAACATAGTGACATCCACCAACCCCTCGCATGCCCAACGCGTTCCACACACGCTGGGCCAGCCTAGCCTCTTTCAACTAAGATAGTAGCGATGGTCAATTTAGGGTTTAAATATCTCAGCCTCGGTGGTTCAGTGGTAAGCGTGTTCGCTTATTAAGTCCCGGGTTCGATACCCGTGTCGAGCAAAAAAAATCTCATAATACAGCGGCCTCAAACTGTGTGAATATGGACATTGCTGAAAATCAGTGCTTTGAAATAAAACTACGTTTTAACGGATTTTATCGCGGTTTTACTGTCCACTTTTTAGACTTCATGTTCACATGAAGTCTAAAAAGACTTTGAAACGTCGGAATCTAAAATCTATTTATTTAAAAAGAATCCCCATTTCCCGTAAAACGACGTATGGCTATAGCCATAACGAGAACTGCGATGGATAAGTTAAGGAAAGTGTGGGGAAATCGCAGGCAGGACGACGTCTGCGGGGTCCGTTAAAAAGTAGTTTTATTTCAATGTGTGATATTTGCGTAAATCTAAGACAATACTATCAGTCCTTTGAGTCGCCTCTAGTAGGTACTCACAGTGTTTACGTGTGGTACCAAAACATAGCCGGCGAAAAGTGGGTGATATTCACCTCTGCTTACCTTCGGGTGGTAGAGGCGTGATCTTTATGTTGTAGGGTCAGTCAGATTAGGATATAATCGTGGTGCGCAGAGTTAATATAGTGGGACATTAACATACACGGCCATCTGATTCTAAACTTAGCAGAGCTTGTACTATGGAAACGTGGAGGTAAAGCGCTTTGTGCGTACTTGTAGAATTTCCACCATACAACGGTGGCGCATATCCGTTCCTCTACTTGACCGATGGAAGAACGTGGATAGGGGATTAAAATTGTGTAATTCCAACGCACACTCTCCGAAGTGTATCCGATAAAAGACCGAAAGACTAACAACCATGCGGCGATGCTCGAGGCTTTGACATTTGACCTTGACGAGGAATTCGTTGCCAATAAACCTCTTGGCTCGCCTCTCAATAGACTCCAACGCCTCGAGTTAGTATAAATACAGCTAAAGCTGACCCATACCAAAGACGTGAGCAGTAGGTACTCCATGCACAAACGAACTTGAGCTTGATAAAGATCGAGCATCTGTTTCGGCGTGAAGTACTGACGCACCTTCGGGAGGACACCTAGCTTTTTGGCAGCTAGTTGAGCCTTGGACTCAATGTACGGGCCAAAATTAAGGGTTAACTTTCTAGTTCCTACTTTCTAGTAGCAACTGTTAAAAAAGAGTTTGAATCAGAAACGATTTTTTTTTATTCTGTAATAGGCTTTCGCTTGACCACAACTTGCCTGTTGTTAAACAAGGATATAGTCTACGATGAAACGCGCTTACCCAGTTAATACTTATTCACTTGTGATTTGAAAAAGACAGATTATGGCTGTAGGGAAACAGAGATGCCGGTATCGAATTCCACAACTTGGCAGTTAGCACAATAAACCATTGAATTTCCATCATTCATTAAGTGTTTTTGCAGGTGTTAATTGGTTGCTTAGCAGTTTAGTTGAGTAATGTACTTGTAGTAAATCATTAATTGATTGGCAAAACAGAGAATATTAGTTTATATCGACTTTTGACTGAGGTTCTGAAGATAGAACCTACTTACCTACCTCATTACTACTCTGAGTTGTATCTGATGCCACATAACAATTAAAACTGCTTTATAATACACGCAGGTATCTATTTTCTTTTGGTGTGTTTGCAATCCATTAAAATCCTGCTGCTTGGAGTGAGATTTCTCTCATTTTAAGTCTTATAATTATAGGTAGCCTGATAACTAGACAACATAAAACATCAGAATAGGTAGTTTCAATTTTTATATTTTCTTAGAATACTTTAGAACTATTTACAAGATTTTCAATTTCCAATTTTTACCATTGAGTAGTGTAAGCGAGGGGAGAAGGGTACAAAGAACGAGCTACTACATTGGGAGCCACAAGGGAAGAGTAAGTTGAGGGATAACCGAGTGGGACACCAGCGGAGTAAAGAGAGGGAGCGAGAAAACTGCGGGCGGCGATCACCTCGGGAGCTGCGACCACGGGGGCAGCAGGGACCACGGGGGCAGCGGCGACCACGGGAGCAGAAACTACGGGGGCAGCGACCACAGCACCCTCCTTGCGTACGACTGCGTTGAAGCCATTGAGGTCATCAGCGGAGTAGTCGACAACACGCTTGGTGCCGTCAGATTCAAGAAGCGAGTACTGTCCGACAACGTTGCCACCGACGCGGGTCTCCACTTGGCTCTTGTAGTCACCGGTGTTAGGGTCGGCGACGTCGTACGCGAAGCTGGTAGAGTCAGTGTCTACTCGCGCCACTGGCACCAAACCACAGTGGGCCACGGCCACCAGAGCGGCGAGAACTACGAACTAGAAGAAAATACCATATATTAAAACTAAAATTTGTTGAAGTGAATCAGGTTTCAAGACAGAATAATGAACAATATAATAAAGAGTGTTATAGGATTATAGATTGTAATGAAATTTTCAGTAGGTACCTTAGCTGCCATGTCTGATGCTGAGGTATTCTGCGGATAGAATGAATGCAGATTTCACACTGAAGCAGTTTATATACTATGTCCGAGTAAATCATACAGTGCGGACAGTTGACGAACTTGAGATATAGGCCGGATTCTAAATACCAACTTGTAGGGTTGTCAACAAACTTGTATTTAAAAGTAACAATGCAAGTATAGCTTAACGAATCGTAATAACTGACAAAAACAAAATTGGTTCAAAAGTATTTTTAACCTCTGACAAAAAAGGGGGGTGTTACAAGTTTGACACGTGTCATTTTTTTAATTAAAGTATACCTATTAACATTAATTTTCAATTTTAGAAACCAAATATTAAATAGAAGTTTTCCTGATAAGATCATTTTAATTTGTAGCAGATACAAATACTTGGTTGATTGACTATCAAAGTGAGAACTTCCTAGTTTGCGTTCCTGAAGTAAGACCATAGAGATTAAGTACGATCAAACCCTCTATGGAGGGATTTAAATGTGTAAATTGGTCTGGTTGTGGACGAACGAGTAACACTCACCGGCCACTCAATAGATTTATGCAGCGGATTAATTGCTTAATTAATTTTCAGATTAACGATCTAATCTTAGTAAGTACTTCTCAAAAAAAGATTTATTTAATTTTTCCTAAAAGGTCTTTGTACTAAGTAGTGACCCGACTATGTCGTCTTCGTAAGATTACTTACATTATTATGTACCTAAATAGAATAATACATCACCCCCTTTGAGTGCAATAAAAAAATTAGAAATGATCAGTGTCGGATTAAGCAAGCACGGGGCCCGTAGAAAAATCGTATAGAAGGTCCCTTTTTCTGCTGTTCGAGCTTGTTTTTTTTATAGATAGGCTGGCGCTGACTACAACTGGCCTGATGTTAAGCAATGATGTAGTCTACGATGGAACGCGCCAGCCCAGTGTACCGATTCACTCGTGATTACGAATCATTATCAGTGAGAAGGTGGCAGTGGAATGAGCCTCCTTAAGGTTAGAAACGTTAAAGGAGCAACAATTCCGACCCACCCTCTCTGCATGGTGTCACCAGACATCGCACCGGAACATGGCAAGGCCGCTTGGCGGTGCGGTTTCATCTGGTGGGTGGACCACGGCCGAAGCCTACCACCAGTGATTGTCACCTGATTTGCACCGCCCAGGGACCACGTGTGGGAGCTCAATCAAAAGTTTACACCCACGGACGAATACTCTACTCTGAACAGAACTACTTGTTCGAGGTTGGCGGACGAGGGGTCCTCTTTTGCGCGGGGCCCGTAGCAAATGCTACACTTGCTACTGGGTTAATCCGGGAGTGTTACTGAGTAGTGTGTACTAAGTATAAATACATTTTATTTATAAAAAAGATTATGTCGCAGTATAGAATTGTAATGATAAAAGAAACACTTTATTACGTACTAACCTCGCCTAAGATAAATAAATAAATATAAAATAGAACATAAAAAATAAATTTATAAGAAAAAGGTCTTATTCATAAAAATCATGTATCTTTAGTTGAAATGGACTTTGTCTCTTTCTTACTAGTATAAATGTCAAAATGACAGACAAATACTAACGAATTATAGTTTTTGACGTGATAACGTCTTTAAAATCGTTTTAGTCGGGTGACATGTTCCGAAACTTGTGTCACACCAAAACCTCACGAGCGCGATCGCAGGTATAATCTCCCGTCTCATCTCGAGCGCTGCCAGTCATTCCGTGAAATTTGTCACGCGGAATCCTCACGAGCGGAGGCTGGCATAGCGTTCGAGTGAGTGGAGTTCGTTCGTACAAACGAATGGAGATTTTAAGACGTTATCACGTAAACATCTCGATCGTAAACCTACTTTACAAACAACCAATTTTTTTATTAAAGTTTTTTTGCATGAAGTCTGTTGAATTAGGATTGACTCGACGATAAAACAAAATACTCCAATTATAATACAATAGTTACGCAATCGACAACCCTACAACCGAATATCGCAAGTACGATTTACGATTATATTTTATTATTTACAATAAAAAATTGATCGATATAAATTACAAACGCCTTGTAAACCAGTTATTGAGCACTGCCCAATTGCGTGGACTGTGGCGTCTACATACAATTAGCAATCATAATTATAAAAAAATGGCATTAGGTGTTCGTGTATCTTACTATCATATTTCATTAAGGCTACCTACCCACGGCTGATTTTTGTGACAGATTTTGTGACAGACTCAACGTGCGGTCTTTAATTTAGTATTGAGTTGCACAAAATCAGTGGAAAAATCAATCCGTGTACGGGCAGCGTTATCCTACTAATATTATAAACTAGCTTTCGCCCGAGGCGCCTGTGTGGTCTGATAAAAAGTAGCCTATATTGTTCCAGACTATATATGTGGCAAATTACATTAAATTTTTGTTCAGTAGTTTGCGTGAATGAGTACTTAGCAATCCACTCATATATAGAAACTTTCGTATCTATAATAATATCTAAATTATGAAACGTTGGGGTATAATATTGTCTAATATAAGCGATAAAGTCTCGCTATAGTTATCTATATAAAAATGAATTGACAGATGTTTGTATTGCTAAAACTCGAGACCGGCTAAACCGATTTGCTTGATTTTAGTTTTGAAATTTTTGTACAGATTTCAGAAAGGTTTAAAAAGCGAAAATACGCGGTTCAAAGTTCACTGGGGCAACTAGTCTAATATAAGTTAGATTTATTTCGATTTAAACACTTTAATGCAATCTTATGGCTTTTGACAGAGTGAGATCTGTAGGGTCAGTTAATTAAACACATATCTAGAACGAAGTTACGTTTTCATGACCGATATCGTGCAAAACTCAAGGGCACGTGTTGAGTCGGTCGCAAACTCGGTCACAAAAATCAGCTGTGTGTGGGTAGATAGCCTTATACTCGAGTAAACATACAATTAAAGGTCTCCGAGTGCAGAACTTGTTGTAAACTATTTAATATTGATTTATACCAATCAGACAGAGTTGCGAGACTTCCTAAGTATACATTTCTCTCTCTTCCGTATGGTTGATATTTATTACGGCCTTGAGACTAATTATGATATAAATGTAGGCAGAGGCAATGGAATGTCTTGTAGGTATGACCATTTCTTTTGTTTAATGGTAGTAAGTACATACCTTAATATTTCTTCTACCAATCTTTACTAAATATGATTTAAGTAGCTAATATATCAGTTCCCATAATATAAGAAGGGGGTGGTAAACCAGACCAACCCTCAATCAGAAGTAGGAACGGTGAACGGAGATCTATAGGTAAATTTTCAGGATGGTCTTTCATATTCACTTAGATAGTTATACAAATCTGTAAGTAGGTAGGTACACTGTTGGCCATCATACCTACCCCAATATTAAACTATGGATTCCTAATGGATTCCTAGGGGATTCAGTAAGTAAAACTAAGATATAAGGTGGATTAGCCGCGCCCACGACCACTCTACTTGGCGTCTCGTAAGTTGGTCTACTGATTCGCCAGCAGACGTGTAACTCGCGAAATATCTAAGTATTACCAGTAAAGAACTGTTATTATTTGTTTTTGGCAAAAAATATTCATTTATCATCATTTATTTAAAAAAAAATCGTCTTCTTGACGTTGAATTCCAAGCTGATTTAATATTATTTACGTTTTTAACAGCACAAAGATTGAAGTTATATGTGGGACGCACAAGGAAATGAACTACTAGCTATTTTGTACTAGCTTTCCGACAGCGGCTTCGGCTTCTTTTTGCGCAGTCGGATAAAAACTATCCTATGTCCTTTCTCGGGTCTCAAACTACCTCCATACTCAATTTCATCCAAATCGGTTCAGTAGTTTAGGCGTGAAAGCGTAACAGACAGACAGACAGAGTTAATTTCGCATTTGTAATATTAGTAGGGATGGGGATGTTTAACGTGTTATGTAATGGTGTAATCTACAATAGAACGCACTTACCAAGTAAATCGATTCACTTGTGACTTGACGACATAATAATATATAGCTATCTGGAAACAGAGAAGCCGGCAGCGAATTCTACAACTTGGCAGTTCGGAATAAAAGTGGAAGTTACTCTTATCTGTCTATTTTGCATACACTGTCAAGCCTAAACGATTGAACCGATTATAATTAAATTTGATATGAATATAATATTATTATAATGAAATTTTAATATGATCAAATAAAAATTATAATTTTAATTTGATAAATATCATTATAATGAAATTAGGTATATATGATAATAACGAAATTTGATATGAATATAATTTGAAGTATGGGAAAGGACAATTAAAGGATAGTTTTTATACGAATCCGCAAAAACAGGGTTTTATGGTGATAAGGGCGGTAAGGGCCTCGACTTAGAAATATAAGGTTGCGAGTCCGAATCCTAGTCCCAAACTTTGTGTGAGTTTTCACATCCGCTGCTCAATATCGGTGAAGGAAAACATCTTGAGGAAACCGGCATGTCTAATAACTAATCATCCGAGGACATGTGACATCCACCAACCCGCATTTGGCCAGCATTTCTTGATTAAGGCCTAAACTCTCAACTCGTAAGATAGTTGAGAGAAGACCCGTGCCCAGCTGTAAGCCACTTAAGGAGTTGTCGTGACGCCAATCGACATGCGACTTACACGCGGGCGGATAAGTAGGTAGACAGATAGGTAAGGCTATTGTTAAAATTCCTTGATCTTCAAACCTTTCTTTGCCCATAACACATATTATTTTTTATCTAAATTGATCACCAATCTTGTAAATGTCATATAGATTTGACATTCAAATAAACTGGTTTGCAGTTACTAAAGGGTACAAAATAAGAGCCATTAAAGATTATAATGCAACATTATAATAACAACTGTGGTGGCGGAGAGCGGTGGTATCGGCCTCGCCTTTAAAATATAAGGTCGCGGGTACGATCCCTGTTCGTGCCCGCACATCTTTGTGTGATTTATTTCGTTGCCGCTGCTCAATATCAGTGAAGGAAAATATCGTCAGGAAACCAATTTCTAAGAACCAATAAATCGAGTTTATGTGATCCACCAACCCACACTCGGACAGCATTTATGGATTAAGGCCTATACTCCAGTGGCGAAGGGTGAATACAAGCCGATTCCCATCGGCTTCCCTTCAGGAAATGGTCAATATCACACGTACTTAATAATATGTTATGTAACGCCTACAAGTTTTAATTAGCAACCAAAAAAAGCATAGCATCAAGTGTAAGAACTAAATTAGGTAGGTACATAACTGCTTTATTGACGTCGAGTTGCATTGACCGCGGTCAATCATTAGCCTCCACTACCTACATTATAAAATAATTAAAATTAATATTAAAAAAGGTTTAATTAAAAATAGAGTCATACTTTTTTTAGTTCTGTTATAGTACCTTCGATTATAACACGTACCATTATTGAGTATATTTTTAATTAAAATATGAAAACAATTACCAGCTCGCTTTTTATGTAATTAAAACGGCTCGATTTAGTAACGAACACAATTATTTTCTAACAACAGAACACAAAAAATGATGAGGAAATGGGAAGGAAATGTATCCATCCTCACATTGAGAAAGCGATGGCGGTTGTGACAATGACGAGGACCAACAAACAAAGAGGATCCCGATTCTCGCACCTTAGACATTTATTCCGGACGCGACATTTAACGAAAAAAGCCCATTAAAACCTAATAAAACGAGTAAATCAATACATAAATAAATACCTATTACAACACGTTGCGTGTTGTGCGTTGAGTACCTAGTAGACTTATCTCTAACGTGAGATTCAAACTATAAAAAAAATATGTTTTTAATCGACAATCACCAACTTTTTTCGAAACGTCGAGTTCGTGATAAATGTCTAAAATACGAGATTTGGTGCTAGCTTGCATCCTTACCTACGACCTTTTTATGTAAGTAATGGTTTAATGAAGTCACCCATCCACTGATACGGCTCCGAAATATGGAGTTGGAAAGATGGAGATATATTGTGACAGGAAATTATTCTAAAATAAAACAACAACTTATTAATTTTAGCAACATTTTTTTTATTAATTTAAGAATTCCACAATGGAACAAATGTTTTCATCAATATATTATCTAGACCTAATCCAGAATGTAGGTAATATTGTGTTGGGATCTGAATACAACTATAAATAGTGCAGACAATTAATACCTGTATTTAGAAAGACGTATTTTCCCGCCATAATATTATTGAGGTAGAATTTCGCTTAGAATACTTTTTCTCGTATCAAACACAGACTGATTTTTCTGTCAGGTGTATGTGCTGTGAATGTACTTCATAAACATGAATATTATAAGTCATGAGACACTTCAAAAATTCTTAAAAAATGATTAGCGACTATTTCGAAATAACATCTTTAAAACAAAAAGTTATTTTCCAAATTCGTTAGCTAACATGACTGAGTTATGCCGAAACAAACATCTATCTATCTAAACAAAGTCTATCTAAATCAAAAACTGCTTTTTTCTAAGTTGATTGATAAGTTTATAAAAACCATGGCCTGCGGGGTTGATATAGGAAGTAACAGGGAAAAAACGTAGACACTTGAGTCAGGGCTCAGATAACTAATATGACATCGAATTACCTAAATGTTTTTAACATAATGTGTTATTATTAATTATTGGTGTTATTAAACATTTAATTAAACTTCACTTCCTAAACTGGCCATCTTTATCCATCGCGCACCATGATTTCATAACCCTGTCAAATTAAAATAGCAATTCTTTATCTAGTTACGTCTAATGCGAAATTCAAATAGGTAGATACTTAACTGCTTTAATTGATGATAGAAAATCATTAACAACACATACACCCAACCGAAACCTATAATTAAGTACACAAAAAGACTTGAAAGCTGAAGAATGCTCTAACTTTTCATTAGGATTGGATGCGCTTGCGCACCTGTCGAATTATCGCAGGAGTATTATTTCTTTCTTTGCTTATATTTCGTAATATTCCTAAACAGGTTGCTTCTTTCTTCCAAGGAGATATTACATATAGTAAGTTTGTAATTTTTAGTAAAAATATTACCATTAAGTATTCGACATTACGATCAAAACGAGAGAAAAGCTTGCGTTGGTATAAGTTACAGCAACGCTTCTAGTTAAGCGCCAGCAAGATGTTGCAACTAAAACTGTTTAAAGAATATGTTTTTTAATATTTCGATACCGGGTATAGAAATATTACAAGTAAGGTAATGTTTATAGTGTTGCTTTTTTCCTTTACATTTAGAGTATTTGTGGTTAATTATCGGTAATTTTGATAATAACATAATATCCCAGATAACAAAGTTTTTTTTTAACTTATCCCACCAACGCATTCCTTCCACTGCTACTTTTGTAAACCAGGATCAACGGGGAAGAGACTAGGGATTTGAACGCGGCTGAAATAATCTTGGATTAAGCGCGAATTCAGTCAGAAAGATAATGGAGCTAGAATGTAATAGAATGTACATAGAAAAGAAAGGTAACAAAAACAATACAATTTAGGTAATTCAATGTGCTGATTGCTTGCTTTAGAAAAGGTATAGTGCAAAAGTGAAACTCCTTCCTTTCTCCTACTTTTGCTGTGCCCGACAAGGGCCATAATTGTAACTTAATTTTTTTTTTTATGATCTAAATACTACATAAGTCACGCAGTAAAGTATTGAAAGAGAGAGGAAGGTTGCTTGATCGATGACGATTTCTGTTGGTTCGCTATTGTGTCAATTAATATAACAGCGGTCCAATAAAAAAAAAAACTTTTATTTCTCGACAGACATAAGAACGTTAAAAATTCCGTACCTACGTCAAATAAGTAAGAAACATGTGTTAAAAACTACCGTTTAATAAATTACCACAAATTGTTTCCGTAAATACCAAGAAAACGTAAAGGTCTTGCTTATTCTTTTATCACACGACAATTCTTCAAAAATGTTATATGTTGTTATGTATAATTAACTACCTAGCTAGTGGTTCCAGTTTCAGATCGTGCGGATCCAAATCTTAAGAATATTGCTGAAAATCAGTGCTATGGGTCGCTTCCCCGGAGGTAATCACAGCGTTTACTGAACAATGTCCACGTTTGACACTGATTGGCCACTCTGATACTCTTTTTTTTTTAATTTTTTTTTTCATGTGTGTGCGTGTGTGTTTTTTATTTGATTGTGTGTGTCCTGTTTGTGTCAAATAAATCTTTCTTCTTCTTTTTTATTTATTTCTTTCAAATCACGCGGCAGGTCGCCTATGCGTTGGACTGATCAATTAAAATCCGCTACAAAAAACAGCTTACTTTACTATGCCAGACATCACAGGTGGTGGAAGATCGTGTAGAGCTGTGTCCGCCTGTATAACCTACGTGGATGACTTAATGTCTGCCCACCAGACACTAAAATGCAGTAACCGCAAGATAACGATTTCGAGCAAACGCCATTTCTAGTCTCCACAACACAGGGAATCCTAGTGTGGAGGCTAGTATTCAACAATATCTACGATTGTAAGCTTTTTTGAAACAATAAATATATTTTCAAATAAATATATATTTTTTCAAGTTAAGAATTTGATATAAAAGAGTAAAACTGTAAATAAAAACCACCTAAATTGTCCGAGAAAATAATGAGTTAATTCAGCAGAAACCTTATGAAACCCGCTTTCAGAATCACTAATAAAACAAAAAATCATTTAAGGGCTATTACTGCACTTTAGTGGCTGGTGGGCAGATGTGACCACGACCTCTCTGACAATAGCGGAATGACATGGTAGAAAATCCTAGTTTTACCTACATTCATGTGCAATAATGCTCACGTCTGTATCACGGTGGTATAGGCAGAGATGAATATCAACTACATTTTGACTGGTTATGTACTCTAGCTTAATACCCATAAGCAAGAGGGCGAATCATTTGCAGTTACACCTAGTTTCCACTAGCAAAACATTCACAAGAAAACATGTTGCAAGCTCTGTCTATCTCTATCACTCAGGAATGAATAGAAAGAGATAAGACTGTGCTAGTATCGTGTTTTGTTGTGCAGTGCAAACGCTAACGCTGCCCGCATACGGTCGATTTTGAGACCAATTAATCGCGTTTGTCTTGAGTTGGTCATAAAAATCGTATCTGTGCGGGCTGCGTTTAACGGGAACAATTCCTAACTCCAAGTTACGAAGAATTTGTTTTAGATTTTTAAGTATATTAAAACCTTTTTTTATTTGCACGACCCGATACCAGCTGGCCCAGTCGGGCTTGATCTAGGCTTATGAAATTATAAAAAAAAATGATGTACCTATATTTTTGGCATCTGTAACGAACATTTGTTTTGTTAATATTAATTGGGGTTGTAGTATATTACAATTTAGATTAATTCTAAGTATGCAATTAACCTTTATTAAATTTTGTGTGTATTACGTAAACAAAATACTAAACCTATTTGGAGGTATTTACCGGTTTTGTTAGATGAATAAATCACGGCTTTGATAATTTAATTACAAATTGGTCATATTTTTCGGCAGTTTGTGGCTAAAGTTAATCCCCCGTATTCATATACGTATTTTAGGTTTATAATTCGTTTGTCTTTGTCTGTCATCTAGGCATTTATACTAGTAAGAAAGAGACAAAGTCCATTTTACTAAAGAGTCCTATAACTTTATATGAATAAGGCCGAATGACTCTAGCTTATGCTATCTAGATTACCCACAACGTACTGTGCTCGGTGGTCCAGAGGTAAGCGAGTTCGCTTAGTAACTGTGAGGGTCCGGGTTCGAGTCCCTGGTCGGGTAAAAATACCTTTCTAATAAACTTAGCTGCATCTCGAAATTTGTAACGAATTCGTAGTATGGTAGTATGTTAAAATTTATAATGTCTTATTTGTGAATAAGTAGTGTGAGACGCCCTCTAGCTAGGTGAAGTGACGATCAGTGAAAGGTAGCCGGTAGTGGCTGGATGCGACAAGCCGAAGACAGGGTGAAATAGCGCTTATTGGGAGAGGCTTATGTCCAGCAGTGGACTGCTATAGGCCAATGATGATGATGACGACTTGTGAATCAGTGGGGAATAAGTAAATCCCTACTCCCTACTAATATTATAAATGCGAAAGTAACTCTGTCTGTCCGTCTGTTACGCTTTCCCACTTAAACTACTGAACCGATTTGGATGAAATTGGGTATGGAGGTAGTTTGAGACCCGAGAAAGGACACAGGATAGTTTTTATAGGATAGCCGCTGTCAGAAAGCTAGTAAGTCATAAATTAGTTGTGGATTACTACTAATCCACAACGTTGTAAATAATTTGAGATAAATGATTTGTAAATAATAGAGTTGGTGGTAAATAATTAGTAATTTAGGAGCATTCTTCAGCATAACCAGTTGACACCCGAAGCAAACATAACAAACAACTAGGTACAACGTTTACGACATAAACAACGAAATACGCCAAAATGTTACCACACTAAAAAATTTACTAACACGGTAAGTTTTACCGTAGACATTTATGCACAAATTCGCTAATTACCGGAGTTACGTATCCCTCATATCATTAATTCGTATAATAGCTTGTTTCAGCCGTGTTTTTGAAGAATACGCAACAAAGCATGTGGTCTAACCATTTGCCAACTTTACCCGATGTCTGAGACCGCGATCATGGTAGAGGAGCGTATACCCCATCCTTCTCACTTCTATGCGTTTAGAGTGTGACAACATATAATGGCGACTTCAATCCTCTACCATGACCACGTTTTGTCATACCAATATTTATTACATTATGTTATATGTACATTCAACCCGCACCATCCTACACCAAACACTACATTACAATATAGTACAAAAAATGAAGTCAACTAATAAATTCTAATGTAAAAATCACAAGTAGTGCTATTCTTACTGTTAAAGAATTATATATTCTTCCATATATATAAAAAAGTCGCTTAAAAAAATCACAGACAATCACTTTTCCTTTACAGACATAGACCACCGAACCGACGACCATATTTATCAAGCTTTACATTGCTACGTACAAAATCCTTATAAGTTTTATAACCATCCTGGTTTTCATTCGATAAGTCACAGTTTACTATCATTCTATTCGACGACTTACTTAGATGTTGACCTATACGTATCTATACCACAATCGAATGTTATATATTACAAACCGAAATATTCTATATGATAAATGACCGACCACATATATGACGCCCTTACACCATCTGCGGGCTGTTGTACGTGTATCTTTAGGTACCGTTGCATTTTATACTCTTCTTTAATGAACTTACACTAAATTATATTACTAATGCCCAAAAAAATACAATTTTGGCAACATTTATACACAAAAAATGGTTTGCACTTTTTTTTTTAATTTTTCAATTAATTAATTTGTACTGGCAGTAATTTGTTAAGACTTCAGAAATTTGTACTTTAGTTGTTGCAAACGAGAGGTGCTGATTGCTTTAATTTGTACCACTAATAAAAATTTAAAGTACATATCTTGTACACTTACACAAAGATGACACCGAGAACAAAATGACACACTTATCTTATATCATTTAAACATAAATCGACAATAAGGTAAACATGCACCATATACATATGACAACAATATATCATATAGTCATTAATTATTATAATTCCACAAATTCATATTTTTTTTGCAACACCGAAACAATTAAATGTACATTGACATTACATTTAGAGCCAGTATTTACTATTAAAAATGAGTTTAATGAAATATAAATAGTTGATGGCCAATCTCATATACACCTCGCTTTCATAATTACCCACAAAATTTCCAGTCCCACTACACATTGTGATTTTATCCTAGTGAGGGAGTGAGCATAATTTTACAACTTACATAACATTAAATGCGAAAAACGTTAATTTTTTTTTCATTATAAAATTCGTAGAGATCCCGAGGTAATCTCGCAATCTTAGTGCACTCTAAAAAAATATATAAAAAACATCCAATGGGTACTTAAATATCTCCTGCGCAGGTAAGTGCAACTATTTATTATGAATAATTAGGTACTTAAATGTCAATTCCTTAAACAATACTTAAATTTAGTAAACATTAAACACGATGGACGGGTGTAACTTGTCGAAAACCAATAGCCAAAGGAAAAATAACCAAAAAAAAAATATAGGAAACAAAAAATAAAAAAACAAAAAAAATAATTTTGTTACATTTTTTTAATTTGCAGAAACCTAACAAACAATAATTTCTCAATTTTCTTTTATCTCCTTAAAACATAGTAACATCTATTAAACACAAAAAGTAACTAGGGAAAATTAATTAAAAGTAGTAATAATAAAAATTACGAATAAAAATTTATACTCCGGAGAGTGAAGGAAGGTACAATTATGTGATTGACTTGTAACTGATCTCCCGCGGTTTTCCTTACAAATGAGGTACGATGAGATTAAAACTAACTTAATTAACCCTAATATTACTTTAGACCGTCAACCCAGCTCTCGAGGGCTCCTCCCGTCGATATAAGCATTGAGCATCTGAGTTGAGAGAGTAAACTACCTTTCAGAGATTCAAAGAAAAGTGCAGTATATATTGTCAGCTCAACTGAACACCCCCTTTATTTACATCGATAAATCCAAACTAGATACCAGTAACAACAAGTACATAGAATAATCTGTTACGTATTTAACTTTACATTACATTACAATACACAATAATGTAGAAGAGGTAACTATAGAATTTGAAAATGACTAAATTGAATCCTGAGGTAGCATATTTGTACTTTTAATTTATTATTTTTTTTAGTTTTTCACATTATTCTTACTAGCTAAAAATTTAATATATTTTTCATTCATATAAAAAATCTACTTATAAGCTTACTTACGAACTAAGTTACATTATATTCCTCGAGGTAGATAAAAGTACATTAAACTAAGTAGGCTATGAGAGAGATTACATTCGAATTTTGAAATTTAAATTAAGAAAATCTAGAAAAAGAAATCAACATCGGTAAACGTCGTTATAGATCGTGTTCACATTTCTAGGAATATAGTCCCAAAAATTGAGTAGAGATCGACTTCCCTTATGAGTGATCAGAAATTATGTGCAAAGAATGCTTAAATTTTTCGGTGTTATTTATTCATCTAGTTTATCTATAACTTCATAGTTAAGACCCAACGTCAGACAATATGAATGTAAAGTCACTACACAGCCCATGTGACGGCAGAGGGTCACCATACCCGTAACAATCTTTGGCTTTACCATCACGATAATCGCGATTTATGTACCTACATAAAAAAGAAAAATAAACCATCGAAACTTAAAAATAAATCTTAATATAAACGCCATACGGAACCAATTCGTGTGCTTAACTTAAATGCAATGATCCAGCAACGCCTCAACAAGCCACACTGTATAGAAAATAATTTTATATTTGACTCGAAACTATACCATGCTTGTTGAAGCAGTATATGGCAAATTGTTGGATCCAATCTTCTAACAACATGGTGGTTCACAAACATTAGCTATTGAATTCACCAACATTTGATCCAACCCCCAGCTTCTTTACTAGCCCTGCTTAACCAGAATTACAGACACGTTTGGGAGATCAGTCAAGTCTAATGGAAAAGGTTTGCAGTACGACTAATGTGAATTCGCTATCACATCAATTACAACTAGGGACCACTAGTAATTGTCCACTTAGCTTTAACAATACAACTTATTTAGCCAACTGTCACCTGTCATTCTATACTGATAAGTAAAAACGTCACACTAAATTAAATTTTGTATTACAAACACAGAGCACATGAAGATGCAACCTACACTTACATAGAGATGGCATCAACGATTTTGTTATTTTAAAAATATAATGGTTGACGTTTATAAACTTTGTTGACACTGACATTGACATTGTCATTTTCAGACGTCAATATTAAATGCTCTGTGCTCTGTAATCATAATTAGTGCTCGTTCTAATAGAAACTGATTTTTTATTGTAATATGTACCTTTTTAGATTAGAAAGTAGCAAATTTTGTGATGAGCTAGTGCCCCATACTTACATTCGCAACTATCCAATAGCGTAACCCTCCTTCTACTTAAACAAAAAAAGCTAAAAACGTAATGCATTAATGCAATCCTTTTTACGTATCACAAAAAACATTAAATGTCAAAAGAAATCACAACTATGAATTTTTAATTCATAAGAAAAACGAAAGGACTAAAAATAGAACAATAATATTTTTGTCATTAATACAGGATGTTGCACAAACCCGAAACAAAACTCAAAGGTATGTAACGACTTCCAACAAGTTTAAAACCTTTTGACAGTCTGACTTTGACCGTCGGAATAATAAAATATATTTTGACAGATGAATTTCCACGTCATATTTTTATGTCAGAATATGCGACACCCTGTATAATAAAAACATAATGTTAACAATTTGCAATCGAAATAGCAAAAAAAAACATTTTCTTAACAATAGTACACTTACCAAAGAATGCCGATAGTAATGAAAATATTTTATACAATAGAAATAGGATTCGGTCAACGTAAAATAATAAAATGTAATTCCCTCCTTTTTTACTGACCATCCAAGGTGTCACTGAAAGCATGCGTCTAGAATGTTTGACGCATAAAGCTCTTCGCACATTAACCCACTCGTTTCCAACAGCAAAGTTCAGCTACAACTCAACTGACTCGGTTTTCTGTGAGTTGGTATAATGTGCGATGAGTAACGAACTCCTTTTCTTTTTTAGAATGAACAAATGTTTCAAGCACGACACCAGAGCATACTATTCCACTGCAAGTCCCTTGGTGTTTCTTTGAAATCGTTATTGGCTCTGCCTACGGACTTTCAAACTTCGAAAACACTGGGAGACAAAATCTAAGAACGTTAAACAAATGATATAAAAGAGCGCGAAACAGAAGGTCATCTCTGGGTGCTATTTTACGTAATTCTCTAATTATTCACTAGATGGCGGTAGCAAATTCAAAATTTAAACACAATTAACTGCCGTAGTCCGTAAAATGAAACGTAATTTATGCAAAGACGTGGAACGCTCAATTAATCTAGATGTTTCAATATTAACGTGATACTCGATATTGTATACGAGTCCAATATATCTTTGCCTTGTTATTTCATCTCCCAGTGTATCCGCGGAACGTCAAACATCCATGGTGTCGCATAACATTTTACAACTAAACTAAACGCCACCAAACCAAACCATAAGGTCACATTTTACAAACACAAAATGGGAAGTTTCTGTGCGATAATTCTTTAAACCGGTAACCTTTCATCATGTTTGTATTGTAACAAAATTAAAATTCATTCGTACATTCATTTTTGCTCTATATTTTAACCCCTAAGCCTGTGTACTTTTGCCACTCTTACTACCTTCCAATCCAACTTAAAGAATTGTTTAAACAAGTAATCAACATACTCATAATTCCCGAAGAAGTTATATGTGCTATAGATTCTCAGTAAAAATATAGTTTCTAAGAAAGTAAATAAGTAGTAGATTTAAAATAGCCTGTTTATTAGAATCTTAAAATATTCAGTACCTATATCCACTGTATATTAGCTTCTATTCGGTTTATTGAGACTACTTAATTTAACTCTATGCATACAATATATTCATTAAAGCATTAAGTTCTGTAAACAAATTTCTCGCGGCAAATATTGACTACTTTAAATTTTACTAATAATGCCGCAACACAAACATCTTTGTTTACCCAACAATACACTATAATATTATAGTTATGAATAGAATTAAATTAAAAAAGTACCCATATTAAAAGAACTTAAACGCTGTCTTACACGGTACTAACAGAAACTAACGTTAAAAGTCACTGAGCCTTTTTAAATAATTATTGTTATAAATATATTTTATAAACTTGTATCCTAATATAAATATAATGCCAGCCGTACACTAGCAACATCATTATACATTTGTTATACAACAATTTATATTGTAAAAGTAATGTATATATTTCTGAGGTGCGGCCTGTCTAGTAATAAATATGAATGCAACTTATTCCTAAATATCAGGAATATAACACACAGTCGCTACATTCACACTTAACAAAAAATAAATAAATAATACGAGGTGAACTTAAAATTGAGGATATTTGGCACTGTACCATCTGTTTGTAACTAAAACCGTTTATTTCAGCTGAATGTAAACATATGAAGTGTACATACGAGCGCCGTCAGTACCTACTCAACAAAATATAATACAAAGCACTGGCGGACACCCCAACATATTTCATATAAATAATATTATTAAAAAAAAATCTCAACTGTTGCACTTGAAATGACTAGGAATAAAAGTAGTAAGTGGCCTTTATATAAATGCACAAAAATATATAACGGAATGTTAAAATCGACACCATCCCATTGAAACATATAATTTTGGTCTCAATAGTAACATCCGCCCAGGCGAGCCTGTTACGAACGACATCGATGGATCTTCACATTCATGCATCAAACCATACATGCAATTTTTTAATAACACGATTTCTTTACCTAACTACTTATGTATCTAGGGCAAAATTGTACTTTGTACAAAACTAAAACCGTTTTATTCTCCGTACAGTAAAAAACTGCTGAAATTCTACAATTTCGTATATTCTCGCGCTATTTCCCTTTAGTTTCCTTCAACAATGTGGCAAAGTGAAAAAATATAAATTGTACAGCCCGTTTTCTGTTGTATCACAGATATTTTTAATTATATAATGCAATAAGTATCATTTTAGTGTTCAAAGTTGATAAATAGGGACCACTTTCTATGAAATTTATGTCGATTTTATATAACTTAAGTCCTGCAAACTTGACATACAAATATGATATTTATTGCATTTTAACTAAAACCGTAAAAATACTATTCTATTGTCATTATGATTATTGCGTTTTGTAAAAAACATAAAAGAGGTAGTTATAAATGAGGCAGGTTTGCCACAGAGCATCGGACGCGTGTTTCAACCTAGGCCAAGGCGATTACAACATTCTCCTATTATTTACATACACTTAGCCTATGACCATCAGTCTCAACATCATCTCTATGATTCCCTAGTCAGGGATCGTCACATAAGCTATGTCAGAACTCGACCAAAAGAAGCGTTCGGAACGACTCCTTACTGCCAACACTTGACCTCTCCAAGAAACTATGACGATAGCCAAGTTTTATGTACTAGCCAAGACAATTAATGGCAATTAATTCACTTGGCCAGAGTTTAAACTTTTTATCAAAGGTTATCGCTGGTTATCGTTATATAGTTATTTGTTGCTAGGCCTTAAGTGCGTCTAAGATGTTAATTAGTTACGTAACTATTCAAAACTATTCAAAAATATAGCAAGTAAACAAGCAAATGATGTCAACATTTAATATATGTATTGCATACACGAAAGAAATCTCATCCGATCGTGAATATTGGCGACTTTTGCTTAGAAAACTTTTTAGGCAGTATAGAGTCACGCACGATCCGTCTTCAAACATTAAATTAAGTAAGTAACAATTATCGCACAATCTGTTAAAACCTTAAAAAACCTTAAGATCAAATTCTGAGGTAGATACCGATTACATAATATGCATTCGACGAGGTAGGTATATCGTAAGCACTGCTTGGTACTAGTACGCTGGATTGACTATTTATTGCTTTGTTTGTACTATTAGTGAATAAATTATTCATAACGAGGAAAATATATTCTGAAAACTACTCTACAGACTTTTCTCCGAACAATAACTTTGCAATTTTAGTTGTCGAGATGTAAGGAGACCCTAATAAATCAGACACTTAAGTAGGTATAGTCAAAGCACCGAGCCTGCTAATTCAAAACTTACATTATCGACGATTATATGTTTACAAATCAATGATAAACGTTTGTTAGAGTATTATTAGCAGGTTCGATACCAGTCCAGCGTGCTAGACAGCTAGTGAGGTAGTTTACTGTGTATGATTCTGCAGCTGCGGCTGAGGCAGCTGCGGCGTCACTTGATGGCGATGTTCACGCGCGATGTGCCGGCGCACGGTGTTGTTGCGCGTGAACGTGCGCGAGCAGTACGGGCACGGTACGCGGATGCCCTGGTGTCGCTGTCGGATGTGCGCGCGCAAGTTTGTCTCGTACCCGTACAGTCGCTCGCAGTACGGACATTTTAGCTTTTTACCTGGAATTATATTTTCATGTTTTAACAAGTTGGAGAATTGATGCGATTTGGAGTAATGTACTTTTTTATCATAGGTACACAGAGCACACGACTCAACGGAATCAGTACAGTTTCAAGACGTGGGTAGGTTTCTTTTACTTTATTTGTATTTTTACTCTGGTCTTATTCTCCATGAGACAAATTACTTGGTCATTGCCTAAGCTTCATTTTGTCTATTTTTGTGAGCGATGTAATAAGCCTGTTAATAAACTGTGCGGCTAGTGGACTCAAATGAGACACGTTGCAATAGAGGTAAACTCGAAACTGGAGTTTAATTTATAAAATAATACCAAAATCATTGTATTCTTCAGAATACATCTTTCAGATATCATCGATGGTTCCACTCTTGTATTTTTTGGGGAAACGTATCTCGCACCCCCTTCTCTCCTACTTCTCCTCATGGGAAGTCTTAGTCACAAAAAACCAGCCTGAACCGAGGCTGCATTTAGTGATTACGAAATTTTAGGCTTAACTTAACTTCCATTACCAAGCTGATACCTCATTCGTTAGCTTGTGTAATTGATTCAAATGTGAACTCAGAGTTGAGGCTTAGATTTAATATCAGTTTGCGAACGTACCATCAGCAGTGGCGATCCCTCCGGACTTGCTAGTGAGCAGTTTAGTAGTAGGCCAGATATCAGGACTGGGTTTGGGCGGCACTGGGGAGGTTTCCATTGGCTTGTCATGGTAGTTCGTATTCGGTAGTGATGACGCTGGAGGCGGGGAGTTGTTGTAACCGGGAGGTTGGTAGTCGTTCTCACTTTTTATCCGTAAGTCTGTGAAAAATATGTTAATAATGAATTTACGGTAATAATTTGAGAGATGAATGATGAAGGTGGTGAAATGAAATAGTGTTCTATGGTAGGAATTAAGTTTGAAGGAAGATCAGAAGGAAAATTTGCTACACTTAACTACACACATGATTTCTTAGCTGCAGCCATGACTATGGAAGCCAAACATAAGCTGATTATCCAAGTACGTAAAAGATATTATAGTGTACAAGTGTGAGCTCGAATTGAAAACAGGTGCCCTTTCTTCATCACTCTTAATATCCAGTTAGGAGAGCTGACCATCACGGCCAGCGAGAAATATGATGCAAGACGGACTGGTGATGAGAAGTTAGAAAATTATCAACATTTTTATTGGTCTGACGCGGGACTTGAACTCGTGATCTTAACGACTAAAGGTAAATCATCTAGCCAAGGCATTGAGACAGAGTAATTTAATATTCAAAAGGTTATTTTGTTCTTCAAATTTGTCGAATGTTGAATTGAAAAAGAGATTTAAAAAGAACATTGGAAAACAAGGTAAATTTAGCAGGAATGCTTAAAACCAAATAAATAAACTTTTCAAAAAAAAGTAACTAACTAACTTTTTTAAAAACTACTGTAATGAATAATGAATGAATGATAAAATGGGGTGCATTACTTATTCTGTTACCTTCAGCCCCTTGGTCGTTTGACAAGCGATCTATCATCTCGTCATTCGCCGACGCGCTTCGTTCATAGCCATTGTTCTTTATCGGGTTGCCTAAGGTCGAGGTACAGTCTGCCGGGTTGTCTTCGTACCGGGTACCCACGCCTGGTGAGGAGCGGGTATCAGGTTCATCTACTACGCTGCCGCAGTGGGATGATGATGAACTTTGCCTGGAATAAATCGGTTATGGCTTTAGAATTGGAATTAGTTACGACTCTAGTCGTTCATAGTCTTGGAGATGAAAAATCGTGTGTCGAAGAACATTTTGTATGAACTTCAATCATTGCCAGAAATGCTGACGAGAAACATGGAAATGTACTTCAAGTTGAAATCAGAGGAAAATTTCGCTATAGCCGTGACTTGCTTAGACACTTTACAGTACCATAAGTGAATGAAAAGGAACCATGTAGGTATTCACATATGGAAGAAATCTCTACCAAGTCTAAAATGACAGGTGACAATCAACTGATGGTAGGCTTAGGCCGTGGTTAGTAACCACCCACTAGACAAAGCCACACCGCCAAGCGGCCTTGCCGTGTTCCGATGCTAAGTCTAGTGACACCATGCAGAGAGGATGGGTCGAAATTGTTGCTCCTTTAAGGTTTGTAACCATAATATGGAGGCTCATTCTACTGCCACCTTCTCACCGATAACCATTCGTAATCACGAGTGAATCAGTATACTGGGCTGGTGCGTTCCATCGTAGACTACAAGTTGTAGTCAAGCGCCAGCCTATCGAAGAATAAAAAAAAACATCCCATAAGTGTAATTCACATAATTACCACCTATAATCTAGTAGCAACATTCAAATTTGCATCTGTTTTCCTGTACTAATAACGCGCTAGATAAATACGTACGTATTATGAAACAACAGCTGAAATATGGCAGAATCTGTGGTAGTGTTGGTTAGTTTGATCAACTGTTATATCCCTTGAAACAATTCACACATAATATTGTTATGCATGGTACACTTTATGATTATAACGGTAGGCAAAAACTGTTCTGTACTCTTCAAGGCTAAAATAATAAAATCGCAAGTACCTGCTTAATTGGTAAGTTTTCGCTAGGTAAGTAGTAGGTTTCCTTTTTCGCACAATAATTCTAGTTAGGAGGTAGAATTCTTTTAGTAGCAGTTTTAAAAGGTGATACCAAAGCTGAATATCTTGCTACTGGTTGCTAAGCTGAATGTTTTGGATGGATAGTCAGCGTTTCTTACTCAATCACGCTAGAACGACCTACCTGTACTTGTCCGATGATAGAACGGAGATGGGGGAATAAGATTGTGTAATCTAATAATAATATGACATCTATTTTATCGACTATAATGTTCAATCTATGAAATAAACCTCGTTTATCGGTTATCTGGTTCAGTCGTCTGAGTGGAGTCGTAGCGCTGTGGGTTTAAAAAGTATGACTACCCCTCCCAGACCACTTCATGGTGAATCAAGTCCTGCACACAAGTTCTCGTAGCAGCAGGATAGGGTGTCAATGAATTCCCACAATTCAAATTCAGTGAATTCAAACAAAACATCAAGAAGTTGTATTTTAGCTACAGTTAGTAAAGTAATCACCTGTAATTCCTAGAGTGGGGACTTTGCGATGGAGACGGCTTTGGTGGCGCCGGTCTGCGATGCGAAGTAGGATGGTGAGGCAGGTGAGCCGGTGGAGCGTACCGTCCCATACCCCCGCTGCCGTGCATCGGCACTCCATACTGGGGCATTATAGGCGCGAAGGTAGCTGTGTGCGACTGTGGGGGTGTAGACTCTTGAATCTCACAGTTCCCTGATGCTGATACCGGGCTGGTCTTTATGCGGGTTTGGTGGCGATCGATGGAGTTTTGTTGGGTCTGTTGCTTTACCCAGGCATCTTGGGACATCTCCATTGACAGCCCTTTAACCTGGAAGAGATTTACGACAACCTCAGTTTTTGCAACCTCTGCCGTGGATATTTTGTGCATAATTACTTTTAAAAAACTTTTTTATATTTCGTAATTAAAACGACACCCTTTTGCAATTCTCAACAACAGAAAATGTTTCATCAATACAAAGATAGTCATCTTCTCTCAACTCTTTGGCAGATTATTTGGTCAAGAGAAAAATCTATTCGTGCACCTTTCTTGAAAAAATATGTATGTGATTTTGAAATTGTTCACAAAGCTCTAACAGAAATACGAGTAGAACCTACTTGTAAATTCTCCCCGCTTTTAAGGAAGCTAGACAGCGCATCCTGGCTGACGTGCACCTCGCCCTTATACATGAACTCGAGGAGCGCCTGCATGTTGTCAGCCGTGGTGGCCTCGAGGATGACGTAGCAGGCGCCAGCATGGCTCGGCGGGGCAGTGTCAAACAGCTCTTGGAAATGCTTACTGCATGCTGCCAGGATCACTTTGTGGGCTTTGAATTGGCGACCTGTGAACAAATATTGTAAGGTTAGTATTGTCGTATTCTGTTCTCTAAGTGGTCTTCGTCAATGCGACAGTCTTTTGTTTTTGTGTTGCTCTTGGTAAGGTTCTCTATGTAGTCTTCGTCAATGCGACAGTCTTTTGTTTTTGTGTTGCTCTTGGTAAGGTTCTCTAAGTAGTCTTCGTCAATGCGACAGTCTTTTGTTTTTGTGTTGCTCTTGGTAAGGTTCTCTAAGTAGTCTTCGTCAATGCGACAGTCTTTTGTTTTCGTGTTGCTCTTGGTAAGGTTCTCTAAGTAGTCTTCGTCAATGCGACAGTCTTTTGTTTTTGTGTTGCTCTTGGTAAGGTTCTCTAAGTAGTCTTCGTCAATGCGACAGTCTTTTGTTTTTGTGTTGCTCTTGGTAAGGTTCTCTAAGTAGTCTTCGTCAATGCGACAGTCTTTTGTTTTTGTGTTGCTCTTGGTAAGGTTCTCTAAGTAGTCTTCGTCAATGCGACAGTCTTTTGTTTTCGTGTTGCTCTTGGTAAGGTTCTCTAAGTAGTCTTCGTCAATGCGACAGTCTTTTGTTTTCGTGTTGCTCTTGGTAAGGTTCTCTAAGTAGTCTTCGTCAATGCGACAGTCTTTTGTTTTCGTGTTGCTCTTGGTAAGGTTCTCTAAGTAGTCTTCGTCAATGCGACAGTCTTTTGTTCTCGTGTTGCTCTTGGTAAGGTTCTCTATGTAGTCTTCGTCAATGCGACAGTCTTTTGTTTTTGTGTTGCTCTTGGTAAGGTTCTCTATGTAGTTTATGTTGCTCTTGTTCCAATATAGTACGCTATTTTGCGTGGATCATCGAAACAGAATCTAATAACCGATTAATGTTACCACAATAATCACTAACTAGCCGCAATGTCTAATAATGTTTGACCCTAATCTATATATAACCAATCATAACCAGAGTTACGTCCCACGCCATGCAATTAACAATAAACAAAACTCGAGGCGATTCCCGAATCGTTACTACGAAACCTGGGTAGCTACTGAGTATTTATATCGTTCTTTATAAATAAACAGAAATCATTCCGTACGTTTAGTTAGTGAGTCACATGCTGCTACTTTCAAAACAATGATTTGAACGTATAAAAAACGTTTAAAAGCATTTCTTGTAGTACCTAATCCACTCCCCCTTACGCCGTGGCCACGGGATTTAGCGTCGGAAGGCGGCGCGATTGGGACATTGCAGTTCATTGCCCGCTCGCGTTCACTTGTCTTTTAGCAGTGCTAAAGCAAATACGCAATGAACGATGAAATTGCAAAACACGCCGCCGCCACGCCGCGCTAGACTGATTATATTCAGTGTAATAACTTTTGAAAAAGGAATTGGACTAGTTTATGCAGACTCACGTCTCAAAAAAAACTAATTTTTATTCATTTCATTCACTCCATTTGTGAGTTGAGAGAGTTTAGGCGTTAATCAACACACGCTGGCCAAGTGCAGGTTGGTGTATTGTCACATGTCTTTGAATTATTAGTTCTTAGAAATGCCGGTTTCCTCACGATGTTTTCCTTTACCGATACTGAGAAGCGGCGATAAAACAATTCACACAAAAATGTGGTGGCACGACTGGGAATCGAACCCGCGACCTTATATTCCTAAGGCCATTCCGCTGCGCCACCGCTGCTCACATCACATTTATAATATTAGTAGGAATTATTACATCACTACATAGTATAAAACAAAGTCGCTTTTTCTGTCCCTATGTCCTTAAGTATGCTTAGATCTTTAAAACTACGCAACGGATTTTGATGCGGTTTTTTTAATAGATAAGAGTGATTCCAGAGGAAGGTTTATAAGTATAACACATTGCACCCTTGCGAAGCTGGAGCGGGTCGCTAGTTTTTAATATAACATTATCTCTAACTTCTGTTATACTATAGATAGCCGCTAAGTACTTATAGTAAATGTTACTACTCTAGCGCGGAACAAAATATGGCCTTGGACGGTGGTCGTATGCGCCGCGGAAGGCCGCCCGCACATTTCGACTGTCGAGTTTGAACGACACCGCGGCGGCATGGCGACAATTATATAACATATTTTCATTAGTATACATCTACAAACACAGCTACTTTATAAAATTCACACTAATGAAAAGATCCGTTATTACGTTATTAGTTATTAGGTACTGTATTATTTTGCTGATTGATTCGACCTTTAATAAATATTAATTTCCCATAGTATTGTCTTAGATTTACGCGAATATCACACATTGATTTAAAACTATTTTTTAACGGATTTAATCGCGGTTTATTTTAGATTTTAGATCCCGACGTTTCAGTCTTTTCAACCGTGATAAAATCCGTCAAAAAGTAGTTTTATTTTAATATTATTTTCCCGTATTTAATCGACTTTAAACGAGGTTCTCAAATATTCGGAACTTTTTTAATGTAAGTGTACTCACCGACTTCTCTTAAGAAAATATGTTTTCTTTTTTTTATTTTAATCGACTTCAAAAAGGATCAATTTGGATTATATATTTTTGTAATTTATTGGGGCATAACTGTGATCTAGACTGATTTGCAAAATTATCATTTGTTGAAAGAAGTATAAGTTTTTTTGGTTGTTTGTCATTAAGTAAATTAATTCTAGATACAAATACCTAATTGAACACGTAGTAAATTTTATTATTATTTTAGTGCAATCACGTGTACTTAAATAAAATTTAAAATTTTAATAGTGCGAAATTGCCTTGAAACTCAAAACGAATACAATGCAGGTATATATTTTTAAACATAATGACATTCGCATAGCTTAATAGACTACTTCGTAAGTAACTTTCGACCGTGCGTGTGTAACGAATTTGAATTATACGCTGCAATTTTGACGCCCTATGTATCTCAGTTAGGGACCCATTGTTTAGATAGAAATAAAAAATATATATATTTTATAGTCCTGCAATGCCGTCGTCGTAAGGAAAAGGCTCGCATCGGCTATTTTAACTAGTAAAAATTAATAAATTTCTTTTGATCATTAAGATAGATCCAAATGTAGATAATCGCTTAAAAAACAAAATTGAATTCGGACGGTTTTAGCTGCATATATAGCAGTAGCAAAGAGTCTATACAAGACGATTCCCATCGGCTTCCCTTTCGGAATAGATCAATACCACGTAGGTACCTACTTAATCAAATATTATGTAACGCTTAAAAGTTTTAAACAGCATCAAAAATAAATACCTATCCTATATACAATATTATCCTATCTCCGTCTTGCATTTTATAGATGCGATTATGTAGATGCGATTCGTACGATTCGCTATTTCAATTGCAATCGCAAGTATGCGACCAACCTTAGTTTGTATTCGTAACTCGAACATTGCGCTCAGTCCTAACCACGCCTACAGATTTATTTCAAACACTTCCTTGTTCTCAATTTGTTTGGCTTTCAATATAAAATCGTAAATTGATTTGCATCAATTCAGCATATAATTCGGATTATCTGCAGCCTGCGACTTCATTTCCGTGTAATAAGGCAAGTATCCCACAGGAACATAGTTATCAAGTTATCATAATTAAAATAAAACTATTTTATAAAGGATTTTATCGCGGTTTATTTTTAATTTTAATTTCTCGGGATTTAAAAAATAAATCGCGATAAAATTCTTTATAACAATTTTATTTCAATGTGTGATGTTCGCGTAATTTTAAGAAAATAATAGATATAGTTATCATTTTCTTTTTTTTTCTTTTTCCCATCGTAGACTACATCATTGCTTAATATCAGGTAAGTTGTAGTCAAGCGCCAGCCTATTCAAGAATAAAGAATAAAAAAAAAATCGACGGAGTTTTGACTAAACTTTTTCGCTATTTAATATACTAGCGACCCGATCTGACTTTACACGAAAGCAGTATAAAGTACTCTTTGTAAAACCTACCATATAAAATTACCTAACTGATAGTGACAACCGCATTGAAATTCGTTTAAATTAAAAGATCTAAGCCCTACGCACTAGCTGTTTGACCGTGAAGGCGGCCGAACACACTGCTAAGCCGCTTTTTAGTGTTTCACTGCTAGCCACGGGTCTTCTCTCAATTGTCTTACGAGTTGAAAGAGTTTAGGCTTTAATCCATAACTGGCCAAGTATGGGTTTATAGATTTTTTATTTATTGAATTACTTTAATTTTTTTTTATAATTTTATTTATTTGATTATAAGACTATTTCTGGGCATTCTGGTTTCCTCATGATGTTAATATATATTTATCATAACGGGCAATTAACGCACTCACATTTAATTTGGCTTTGCGTTACGTTTCCATCCTCACGATGTTTTCCTTCGCCGGTGTTGAAAGAAAACATCGTGAGCATGTTGCGGATATTAAACTGGGAAGGCGGCTGGTCGCTTCGCGGTCTAACCATTGTGTGTACAAGAGCTAAACCTAGGTACTAAAATTGTAGTTAATTTTATCCTAACTAACTAGTAGAGGTACTCAAATTTCATAATCAAAAACTCGATTTAGGTACCTAATGTAACTATCAAAGTATATTATAATGATATATTTAAAGTAATATTTATAGATTTTCCTGTTTCAAAATGACTCCCAAATGTAGTTTCATAAAACCGCCAATAGATGGCGTTAGGTTAATCTTTGGAGCGTAAATTTTATATTATCATTCGATTATAGATCGATTTTTATTAAATAACAAGATTTAATAACAAATACAATGGACTTTGAACAGTAGAACACTATGTTCTACATGATATTTGGGGACTAAATCACCTTCTATCTGTGCACCTTTTATCTGAATCCCCACACGTGGTGCCCGAGTGGTGCGAATCAGGTGACAATCAATCAAGGTGGTAGGCTTCCGCCAGCGGTGGGGTAGCGGTACGAGGCCGTGCCCACACATCTTTGTGTGAATGGTTTCATCTTCGCTGCTCAGTATCGGTGAAGGAAAACGGCATGTCTTAGATCGAATCCACCGACGTGCTCTTGGCCTGCGTGTGCGGATTAAGCCCTTATTTCTCTAAACTCTATTAAAAGCCTATTTTCTGAAAATGCAATGATGTAATCTACGATGGAACGTGCTTACCCAGTAAATGTTGATTTACTTGTGACTTCAGAACAGGTTATAGCTATCGAGAAACAGAGATGCAACGAATTTCATGTTACAAAGCTCAAGTAATTCTGATGGTTATAATATAGATTTTAGAAAAATAAAGTTCTGTAGTCTTGTTAAACTATTCAAGCCCTTTGTCACGTCACTAAACCTTCGTTATACAATTACATATACGGAAACATATTATGTTATAATATATGTAAATTGAGAACATCGTATGGGTTTTTGTTAACATACTAATCACTACATACTCGTAGTATAAAACAAAGTGGCTTTTTCTGTCCCTATGTCCCTATGTATGCTTAGATCTTTAAAACTACGCAACGGATTTTGATGCGGTTTTTTTCAATAGATAGAGTGATTCCAGAGGATGGTTTATAAGTATAATACATTGCACAAGTGCGAAGCTGGGGCGGGTCGCTAGTCCTTAATAAAACGTAGCGTTCACGAATATTATTACACGAAAGTGTGGGCGTGGTACTTAGGAAAATATTACTCAAATTTCGAACTGTTTAAGTCTCATAATATTTTTGAGGGACTTATATAAATGGGCCTATGTCCAGCAGTGAACTAAAATAGACTAATGATGATGATGACGATGAACACAATTCCTAATAATTTTTCTAAATTTATTAGAAAAGTCTTCTAGCTTCTCGCCTGTATTACTTGAAGGTGTAGGCAGAAGTAAATATCACCCACTTATCGCCGGCTACGTTTAGGTTACTTAATAAATGGAAAGCCTATTGCCGTTCATCGGATACAATTCCAAACTTCGAGCTGCTACTAAGATTCTCGAAGTATAAATAGACATCTTATTACTCGTCCCGGGAATCGAACCCGGGATTTCGCGGATAGACGCGATGACGCAGCGGTAGGTATCGACCTCGTCGTCGAAATATAAGGTCGCGGGTTCGATCCTCAGACATGCCCACACATCTTTGTGTGAATTGTTTCATCGCCGCTGCTCAATATCGGTCAAAGAAAACATCGTGAAGAAACCGGCATGCCTTAGAACGACTATGTGACAACCACCAACGTGCACTTGATCAGCGTGTGCGGATTAAGCCCTTAACTCTCTCAACTCGTAAGATTGTTGGGAGAGGACCCGTGCCCAGCAGAGGGCCATCACAAAGTTAGAGTGACACACATTTTAGAGTGTCAAGGGTTATGATTATATTTCTATTGCACTTCACAATTGTGCGCATGACCTTACACCTACTTAAAAAACAACCTCTACTATCAAAAAACTAATACAACGCATAATATTGCAGTTGCACAACTCCATGCGCCTGCGCTCGAGGAAATGAACGAGCGACGTTCGGCTCGCTTGCAACACGCATGACATTGGCCTCATTTTAAGTCCTACTAATGTTATCTGGCGCATGCGTAGTACACACACACTGTAGATTTAGTTTTGATCTATATTCCCATTTAACTCATGGCTAACGGTTTTAACCGACATCAAAAAAGGAGTTATTAACAATGACATATTTCAGTTAATTTACGTTTTAGTATTGAGGACATTTTATAAGTTTAAAAGAGGCGGCGCAGTGGCATCGTTTCCTCACGGTGTTTCCTTCACCGATATTGAGCAGCGGTGATTTAACTATTCACACTAAGATGTGTGAGCAAGGCCGGGGATCGAACCCACGACCTGTAGCGTGAAAAGCAAGTATCTTACCGACCACGCCACCGGCCGGTCATTACCACACTAACTAGCCCGTCATTACTTAACAAGAGGCATGTTGTGGTCAAGCGCAAGACTAAGAACAAAAAGAGACCTGGTTGGTGCCACTGCATCAAGTAAGTTATTTGCCCATTCGTTTACACTCAGGGCCTTATCTGCCGTGTCTATACGGGGCCCCCGTTCGAAGGGAGCCCCGGACGTGCATAAGCAACTTTAATAAAAATCTTCCTAATTATTTTTTAATTCAGAAAAGACAAAAGTCTAAAAATATCATCATCCGCTGTAAATGATTTATTAAATCATTAATTAATAAGTGTGAATGTTTTAATTTTTTTGCAAGTGATGAATAAATTATTTCCTTTAATTTTATGCAAACTTTTTTTTTCTTTTGTGAGAAATCATTACCCTTCGTAAGGGTAATGATTTTTCTTTCCCAAAAAAAAATATATATATACGGCGCCCGCCAAGGTACGCTACACCGCTGTTTACACTGCGCCTAATTCATTCACATAAGGTCACAACAAGGCTGAGTTACATAAAAATGCACTATTTGCATACTATACGCTCTAATGATATTAAAAGAGTTTTAATAGGTACTAAAACTACAAAATAATAGTAATGACGGGCATGATAGTGTGATAGTGTTATTCTTGTATACTTATTTACATTTGACACTCGCAAAATTGCGGGATTATTTCTGCAGAAGTCATAATTAGAAATGATGACTGGAAATGATCATTGCCCTTCATTGCATCTGACGTCATAAGAAACACTCGTATTCGTAGCGTAATCTATTCATTTGTTAGTTGACCTATTTACGCGGTGTCGTTTCGCTCTAACGCCGTGGCCACGGGACACTGCGTCGGGCGGTGTGACTGGCGATTTTGTAGTTCATTGCCCAGTCGCGTTCACTTGTCTTTAGACAATTCTAAAGCAAATACGCAATGAACGATGGAATCGCAAAACGCGCCGCCCGTCGCCAAGTCCCGTGGCTATAGCGTAATGCTGTGTTACATTGTACTATAAGGGGTCCTCAGAATAAGGACTGCTATTCTGAGCGTTACAGAATAGGGGAATTACCTTTGTGATCATGATCAGGATAGAAATCATGGATTTAATTCAATCACCACGTCTAGAGACTAAACTTCTTAGTAGGTGATATGATGAGCACTACCGGGTTCGATCCCCGCCCGTGCCCACACATCTTTGTGTGAATTGTTTCATCGCCTTTGCTCAATATCGGTGAAGTGAAATAAAAAGGAATATAAATAAATATTGAAAGAAAAAAAAATTGAATTGTTGTCCTTTATGGTTTCTAACCATATGGAGGCTCATTCTACTGCCACCTTCTCACCGATAACCATTCGTAATCACGAGTGAATCGGTATACTAGGCTCGCGCGTTACATCGTAGACTACATCATTGTTTTTATCATCATTGTTCAGACAAGTTGCAGTCAAGCGCCAGCCTATCGCAGAATAAAAAAAAATTAAGCAAATCAGCACCTTTAAGAACTAGCCATTCAAGGACATGTGACTTCCACCAACCCGCGCTAGGACAGCGTGTGTTGAGGCCTAAACTCTCTTAACTAGTTAGATTATTGAGAGAAGACCCGTGCCCAGCAGCGGGACACTAAAAAAATGGTTGACGTGATAGTGGGGTTACTTCTGCCCTTGAAGCCGCGGGTTCACTTCCCGGATCGCTCAATAAAAATGCAACATTAAACGCTTAATCGTTTAAAAAGTATGGAGGATAACGATCGAACCGACTAAAAAAAAAGAGGTAAAGCCCGACTACGATATCTACCATATAAAAACTACATCAACTGCATAGAAAAATCAGTAACACCTCCAAAACCATACGCACACAAGTCAAATATCACCAAAATTGAAACCAAAGCCGAAAATTCCTGCGAAATCGAAATGAAAATTGAGTTCTATATAGCCTATAACTATAGCCTCCAGACCCCGGATGCAAGTGAAAGCGACATATCGGGCCCGCTAACCCCATTCCACAGTCCACGCACACTACCAAACAGACGCACCCAACACCCTAAAACCCCCGCTCAAGGTCACAAAGCCTTGTTAGAAAGAGATAGCAATACAACCAACTGAAAGTGCAAGTGAAATGCGTGAGAGAAAATCAATCTTGCACAGAGGGTGGAAAGTAGGTGAAGCTTGGATGTACGCTGTAATTAGGATTTTAGGTTTTCAAACTTAATGCTTTTGTTAGAACTAATGACCTATGCCTATTACACACAGTCCAGGCCCTGATTCCCTCTTTGGACATTTATGTCTAACTAGCTTCCGCCCACGGCCCCGTCCCCGTGGTACATATTGGGATAAAACGTAGCCTATATGTTAATCCAGACTATAATCTATCTCCGTGCTAAATTTCATCCAATTCCGTCCAGTAGTTTTTGCGTGAATGTGTAATAAACATCCATGCATTCTTACAAACTTTCGCGTTTATAATATTATGTAGGTAAGATAGGATAGGCATAAGTCGAAAAAAAATGGCGAATGTCGATATAAAATCGACATGATTATGTCGATTGCAGTAGACTACTCGTTGCATGTCGTGCGTTGGGTGGTCTCATTTCTAAAGTGACATTCTGAGATACGAAAAGTTACGTATTCAAATCGACATTCCCCATTTTTTTTGACATATGTCTGTTAGAGATACGAAATGAAATGAAATGAAAATACTCAATTTTTTTTTATACGCGAGTCTACATATTATTATTATGTATTTTTATACTGCCTCGGTGATCTAGTTGAGGTCCCAGGTTCGATTCCCGGGTCGAGCAAAAAAATTTATCAAATATATATAGAGAACCTATTGTAGTTCGTAGTTATCGGTTCGACCGTCCTCGGACGGCTCACCGAAAAAGTCCGGTGAACCAATAGAGGCCCTTCCGGCTAATTGGGTTAGGTCATCCACAAAAAAAAAACAGTTCAACGTTTGGAATTGTGTCCAATGAACGGCAATAGGCTCGCCCCCTATTACGTATGGGACCTAAACATAGGTGGCGAAAAGTGGTTGATGTTCATTTACACCTTCGGGTGATACAAATACCCGAATGCCTCTAAACCTTTCCAGTCAAACTAATTACCAAAACTAAAACTATTGTTGGTTAAACACGTCTCTTTGATTATCGGAACTGCTTAATCATACCGACTGAACAATTTGGCAAAGGTAAATAAGTACCCATAACCCTTTCGAGTCCCTTGCAACTCAATAGAACCCCGTATGAGGGTGAAATTAGGCCTTCACTAAATATTCACAACTATACGAGACAATTCCATGGCCTCAAGGGCCTAGTACTTTTGTACAGGGTGTTTAATTGCGATAACAATGTCGAAACTATCATAAAAATATATTATTAAAATAATAATAAAATACTGAGAAAGTCTTCGACCAGTGCGTCCTTCCTGTTATGACATACGGAACCGAAACGTGGACACTCACTATAGGACTGGTCCATAAATGTCACTCAGCGAGCTATGGTAAGGGCTGTACTAGGATTCTCAGAAGGACCGAATACGCAATGAAGTGATCCGACAGAGAGCCAGAGTAACATAGCTCACTGGATTAGTAAGCTGAAGTGGCAGTGGGCCAGTCATATCTTTTTCTTGATAGATTTCTTGAGTGGAGACCACGTATTGGCAAACGTAGCGTAGGACGCCCTCAGACTAGGTGGAGTGATGATCTCAGCAGGTCAGCCGGCAAGAACTTAATGAGAAAAGCCGCGAATCGTGCTCAGTAGCGTACTGTAGGAGAGGCAGTGTCCAGCAGTGGACTAGAATAGGCTGATAATGATGATGAGAAAATACCTTAAAGCGTTCAATCTGTTTAATACGCTAGATTTAAATCTAAATATATAAGTTTTGGTGTTGTTCGTGGGTTCGATTCCCACCTAAGAAGGAAATTTATGGGATAAACATGTCTCTTTGTCTTGAGTCCGTATTTATAAAAGAAAAGTAGTTTAAGTATAATATATAGGTTATCTATAAATACAGTTCCCATGACACAAACTCTACTTAGTAAGGGATCAGATGACCGTGTGTGTTAATATCCCAGAATGTTATTAATTTAGTGACGTAATTATACTATCAATAACATTACTACAAATAAGTTTAGAGTAAAGAACAAAATAAGTCGCAACGGAAAATTGGGAACATTTGATCAAAGTCCTGTAACTCCGAGCACCCTGTACCCTGTATAATGCACTTGACTATAGGTAGGGTGGGGACCCCCGCTGCGGCTTAGAGGGTGTTTTAGGGTGTTTCCATGGTATGAGTAACACCTTGATTTTTCGACTGAATGATAAAAAGAATTCACATAACTTACTGTTTTACGAGGCTATGCAGAAGTGAAATACCTACAAAAAAATTTGGACTCATTTATTTGTAGATACCAGCGACTCGCCCCGACTTTGTTCGGGTAGCTGAGAATAGGCAAGATTTCAGGGTACAAAAATCAAAGTTCTATTGTGTTCATTTTGCCGATTACAAAAAAAAATATTGGATATCTACGCATTTTTTATTAAACATTTTTTTTTATTAACTTGTAGTGTCCCACTGCTGGGCAAAAGCCTCCCCCATAGCCTTCCAACTGTCCCTATTGCTAGCTTCTTCCGTCCAAGTCGCGAGAAACGATCCTATATCATCGCACCATCGTTTTCTTGGTCTTCCTCGGAGACGACGACCTTCTCCAGGAATCCACTGCGTCGTGATACGGGCCCATCTGTCGCAATGTATGCGACAAATATGACCAGCCCACGTCCACTATGCCCGTTTTGGAACGTATGACTGAGTTACGGACTCGATCCTTGAGTTTTAAGTTTAGGATATTACGCTCCATCGCTCTTTGGCAAACCTTGAGTTTGGACATCTGAGCCTTAGTCAAAGACCAAGTTAACGTCATTAAACAAATTACCTAATAAAAAAAACTTAGATAATAAAAAAATAAAAACAGTATGTAATAAAGGAATTAACAATAATAATGTTCCCGAAACAATAATAATATTAATAGTAATGTTCACAGTTAGTTTAGGAGTGGGAGTTCGGTAAGTCATAATCACTAAAAACTATGTGTCGTAAAATCTTGCGACATTGACTTATCACCTTTATTTTTCGATCATTTAAAAAAAGAAAAAATTCATCTATTTTAAAAATCTAAAATTTAGTCAAAGATGTCAATTACACTGTGACACACGCAATTATTAATCTCCGTGTACTTTTTCGGTGTATTTGTTCGAAAGTAATGGAATTTCATACATTTCAATATATCCGGAAGAAATTTTTTTTGAGCACGGGAGGTGTTTATACGCGACTTCTAGTATTAAACTGTTTCTGCCAGTTTCCCCAGTGGGGGAGGCAAGGTAACAGGTACAGTACTTAAGTAAAAGTTGAAGCGTATTTACAAATGCACACGTAAATAAAGGCTACACACAAACACAAGACATGAAAAGTTTATGTGAACAAACTGTTCATGTACAGTTCCGTGTTAAATTTTCTAAGAAAAATCCAATCAAAAATATAAATGGGAGCCATGATTACGTCCCATACGTAATAGGGGACGAGCCTATTCATCAAGCATAATTCCAAACTTCGAGCTACACATTCTCAAAGTATATTGGAAAAGTAATTTTGCTCTACCCGCGATTCGAACCCGGACCACAGAGGCAGTTAGTTATTTTATATATATTTATGAATTTTTTGTCCGAAAAATATACAGACTGAAGTAGATATACTGCATATCTACTTCAGTCTGTATATTCCACAATAAGTATTTTCGCGTCTTAATACTCAAACAAAGTAAACTTAATTCAACTCAAAAGTAAAGACAAAATTTAATAAAGTGACATTGATTTCAAACTTCGACATGAAAAAGTGAAAAACATTCCGCTGAACTCAAATAAGTGCAAGTAAAATTTGAATAAATCTACACCAAAGGCGAATTCAAAAAAATTGTGCGAAATCATTCACAAATAAACTCATTTACATACTCAATGAGGACGGGCCTTTATATTCAACTAGGGTTTTGAGACGTCATAACAACGATAAAAATCATATAAAACACAATCAATGCCTAAAAATACTAAACTTATCGATAGGCAAACATGGCATAGGATAGGCAATAAGTGCAATATTAACCGACTTTGAAAATGGAAGCAGTAATCAATTCGGATGTTTATTTATTTTTTGTTTGGATTCAATCATATATCCAGTCAGTCATATATTTTGCATCTATCAGTATTTAAAAAAAAATAGTTTGAAGAGGTTATATTTATTTATTTATTTGTTTGTTAATAACAGATTTGAAAAAAGAAATGTAGACACTATTGTTTAGCCAAATGACGTAGGAACATATTTTTTTATTTGGTAGTTGGAACTTGGAATATTTAAAAAAAATATATTAAATTCGTGTGAAATATAAAAATCTGTTGTTAGTTAGGTACATAACAAAACGAATTGTCGAAAATTTTCACCGAATATTGGATTGAAATCATGTTTATTGGAGTGCCGAGTGAACTGAGTAGTTTCTGAGCTGTACCAGACCCACCCCCTGGTTCCGGTGGGGTGGGGGTGGTAGTGGTGGTACCCTCGCGACACACATACCACGGTCGATAAGCAGCCCGCCATGATGCGTTCGAAAACGCAGCCTACATTTGAAAATGTACAACGCATTTTTGGTGTTCTGTTTTTGAATTTCGTGTTCTAATTTAATTTTTTATGTTTTATTTTATTTATTTACAAAATAAAAGAATTATGCAACTGAAAAATTAATAGTAATTACAAACTTACATAATAAACTTGCAACAAAAATTGTATTCCCAATCTTACTAATATAATAAATGCAACAGTCTGCAAGAAAGTATATTTGTTACTCTATATCTGAAAAGCAGCTCAATGAATGGATTATAATTATAGATAAGAATTAGATGAAATTTTGCATAATGTATATGAGAGCTGCCTCTATGGTTCAGTGAATATGGTCCACTAAATAACCGCGAGATCCCGGTTCGAGCAAAAAGGTTTTTCCAATAAAGTACACAATCTTAATTGCGGCTTGAAGTTTGAAATTCTTTCCAATGAACGGCAATAATAGGCTCGCCCTCTGTAACGTATGGAATATATGTAATATATGGAATATATGTTTGCCATATACTGCCTATACCTTTGGATAATACAGGCGTTATTACCGGGTAATAAATATAATTATTTTAGCCCGGACGTTAGTCTCTTGGATACCTGTACCTTATAAAAACAGTAATTATATCAATGATGAACGTTTCATATTTGTAAAGTTACCCCTGTATTCATAAAAGTTTTATATGCTCATTATAGCTAAAATATGTTTAAAATCCGTGTGTCTTTATCTGTCATCTTGTTATTTATGCTAGTAAAAAAGAGAAAAACTCCATTTTAACTAAAGAATCTTATAGGTTTATTATGAATAAGGCCATTAGTATTTTTTGCAACTTTAACTACCAGTCTCCGTTACAAAAGTATTTATTTTGCAATTAATTTTTGAAGACACCTCGTAGGCCTCTAAATAATTGTTGCATAAATTTAATTTTGTTTAATTATAAATAACTTTTATGACCTTCAAGCCACGTTAAATAGCAAAAATAGTAAACATACACTCGCGGTTTCACCCGCGTGGTTTTCTGTGCCAAATTTTATCCATTTTTTTTTAATTTGCATGTATGGTAACAAACATCCATACAAAGTTTTAAATCTGAGAAAACCTGGCCTGTTGTCGTAGTGGTGAGTGACCCAGACTGCTATGTCGGTGGTTGTAGGTTCGATTCTTACCCAGGACAAATCTTTGTGTGATAAGCCTGATTGTTGGTTGTGTCTGAGTTTAATTTATCTACAATTATATAAAATATAATATTAAATTTCAAAAAAAATTAGGTATGTATTATACCTATCAGTCCCCAGTACCTGTGCTAGTGCCGTTACACAAGCAAATATACTTCCTTAATTTGGGACTAGATGGCGCTGTGTGTAATATAAGTTATATATAAAAATATTATTATTATTATAACTAGCGAACTCCGCAGACGTCATCCTGTCCAGTAAAGGAGTGCCGTCTACCGGGTCCGAAAATACTTTACGACCGATTCTCGGACCTACCAAATATAGATGACCATCCTCGTAGTGCAAGGAATATTGTAAAAAAAATAAATGATGTGGTGTCGTGGGACACCAGGTAGGAACGAAGTTCCTTCGGCTAATAAAGAAAGATGGGGAAAGAGAAAGTTATTATACACTACTCGCTTGTCGCGCCTGCGCACGTCTCATTTAACGGTTTTATTCCACGCATTCTTTCTTACGGTTTTACTATCACATTTTTTTCAGTTCGGTCGCGCAGCAAAATCCCTATCCCCTCCAAGCCTGCAGAAAGGAACTTCGTTCCAAAAAAAAATTAGCCCAATCGGTTCAGCCGTTCTAGAGTTTTGCGGTTATCAACACATTTAGTGATTCATTTTTATTATAATATTAGTATAAGACTTTTATGACCTTCAAGCCTCAAATAAAAACTAAGTATAATTATTATTAATCCTACACAGCTCGAATTTAAGACGCATAATTTCATTTTCATTATTCAGTTGAAACTATTATTCTATAATTTTGTAAGTACTTATTTTATTATTTCCTTAAAGTAACAAATTAGTTATTTACCATATTAAATTTGCTTATAAAAACAAATTAGACATATAAATTGACTTAAACGGTAATCTAGAAATAGTTAATCTTAATATTAACTGGTGTCTTCCTGGATAAAAAATGAGTAAAAAATCTTATGAGTAAACCTCTTTAGTTTAAATGCACTTTGTCTCTTTCTTACCTTTAAATCAAGATAGCAGACAAAGAGAAACAAATTATAAACCTATTTTAGCTATAATGAGCTTATACAACGTTTATGAATAAGGGTATGAATAATGCGATCCAGAATTAAGTTTAATTTTCAATACCAGATTTCCGAAAAGCTTATAAGTAATTTTATTAAAGTTACTTTTGCTCTAACCGGAATCCGGAACCGGACTGACGAACAAAACGCAACTTTTTTTGTCCTATAACGACGTGCGCTTTACCACAACTTGCCTAATGTGAAGCAATGATGCAGTCTCATAGAGCAGCGGTGGCGCGGTACGGGCCCCGCCTTAGAAGAATAAGGTCACGGGTTCAAATCCTGGTAGTGCCCACACATCTTTGTGTGAATTGTTTTATGTCCGCTGCTCAATATCGGTAAAGGAAAACATCGTGAGGAAACCGGCATGTCTAAGAACTAATCATTCGAGGACATGTGACATCCACCAACCCGCACTTGGCCAGCGTGTGTGGATTAAGGCCTAAACTCTCTCAACTCATAAGATAGTTGAGACGAGACCCGTGCCCAGCAGTGGGACACTATAAAGGGTTGAAGTGATGCAGTCTACAATGGAACGCGTTAGCAAAGTAAATACCAACACACTGGGCCAACCAAGCTTTAAATATTTATCAAACAGAAATAGTAAAAAACCACAACAAAAAACGGATGAAATACGTGAAAACAAAAAAAAAATAATCGTGAACGGAACGTTGGGGAATGGGCGCGTTAGAGTGCACACTTCCAACCGCCCAAGTTCACACGCGTTGGGGTGGCAAGCCGCCCCCTCCCTCCAGTCTAGCACTTGTCCGGTACGACCTCGAAAACTTAGGGCTACAGCTACAGCCAATATTGGCAAGGCTATCAAGTTTAGTAAAACGTTAGTGACGAAGCATATCTTAAATATTTTTTTCTGATAAATTATACTAAATATCCAACCGCGCGGCGGGTATGTCAGTTGGTAGTATCGTGGTAATCTATTAACCTCACTTTGCGCATCCGGATAAAAACTATCCTATGTTCATCCCCGGGTCTCAAACTATCCTCATACGAAATTTAATCCAAATCGGTTCAGTAGTTTTAGCGTAAAAGCGCAATAGGCAGAGAAAGGATTTCTTACCAAGTTTAACTTAAAATTCACACGTTGGCAAAGATCTTTTAGTATTAAGTTAAAAAATAACAAGATACGTTAATCCTCTCTAGCACTTAGGCAGGAAGTAAGGTCCTGCGTTCTACCCTTACATCAAGGAAAATATCGTGAGGAAACTGACATATCTTAAAACTAAACATTTGACCATAACATGTGACATCCACCAACCCGGAGTTTGGCTGTTCCTGGATTAAGATACAAACCCAGCAAAGCGACACAGAGCTGTAACTTATAATATTTTGGAAGCGACAAAAGTCGACAGCGACAACCCTATGCCAATGTAAAGCCTTATAAACAAAAAAATATTACAATTACAACATAATTGTGAAGTTTAAGGCCAATTGTATTGTTAAACTTGGTGAGTTTTCGAGTTTCAACAGATTCTTGATGTTGTTTACTTAACAATGGTTCCTGTAAAATTCAACTGAATTTTATTACACTGAAAGTCATTTAAACTGGCCCAGGTATATTTTTTGTTTACATAAGTAGGTACAAAATTATGTGAACCAAATTATATTTAACACCAAAAAAGGACTTATATAATCCAGGTAAACGGACCATATCATTTATAACCCACAATGAAATAGTATAGTAGGGTGATGTGTAAGTATGTGGGTATCTGTAAGTCTGTGTATCAGTGTACAAGATTGCAGTGTCGAGTTTAAACTGAAGTAACAAACTTCTTAGGTGAGCTATTTCAGGTGATTTTGTTTCTTTATTTATATTAAAGAAAACTGTTTATTAAAATCAGCCAGTTGTTTTAACTACATCTCCCGCATGATATTACCTACCACTTATTCATTTCTCTTTAATCGTTATGAACCACTCAATTTTAAACATATATTTTACTGGACTTGTTGCTCCTTGATTCCATATGATTCCACTGCCACGTTCTAACCAAAAATCATTTGTTATCATGAGTGTTATATTATCCTATCGTAGACTACACTATTGCATAACATAGGGCAAGTTGTAGTCAAGCGCAAGCCTATTACAGAATAAAAAAAGTGTCTCGATAGTTTCGATTTCTTTGGCCTCCAGTGTAGATACAATATTAACATTAGTATAATGTTATTGCTATTTGTTTCTAAGCTAATTATGACGTGTTCTCATTTGTCTTAATCTAATTATCACGTGTCAACTTTAATATTCAAATAAACATTAGAGATTCTGACTTAAGGAGATGTTAACAATCTATTTTGTAGATACGAAATGACACGCCTCAGGTTGTGGGTTCGATTCCCACACAAATCAGACATTTGTTTGATGAACATGTCTGTTTGTCGAGTCTGGGTGTGTTACCTATTTATGTATATATTTACAAAAGAAAAGTATTATATGTAGTACTAGCTGACCTCACCGACTTCGTACTGCCTCAACCTATAAAAAATATCACTCAAATTGACCACATTTTCTTTAGAAAACGTATGTATGGGCACAAGAAAAGGGCTGTTTAAACCTTCCCTAGACCTCCAAAGACATTTCAAGACCAAGATAAGATAAATCCGTTCAGCTGTTCTCGAGTTTTAGCGAGACTAATGAACAGCAATTATTATTAAAATTATTATATGTAGTATGTTACCAGTTATCTGGTTTCCATAGTACAAGCTCGGCTTAGTTTGGGATCAGATGGCCGTGTGTTGATGTCTCATGATATTGTTAGGTTCCTATATTATTAGTATATGAATGATGATATTCTTTTTGTTTTGTCTCATCATCATGCCCCTTGCCTTTTTCCCATTTCTATAGGGGTCGACTCCCAGTCTAACCTGATGCGGCTAGCAACCAGAATTATACGAGCGACTGCCATCAGACCTCGAAACCCATAGGGAACCAGTAGCCGAGATGGTTAGACCAGCTGTCAGATTATATTGGCTTCTGACTACTTGTAACGATTGTCATAGATGTGTTAGATGACAACCGGGACCGACGGCTTAACGTGCTCTCCGAGGCACGGAGAGACTCTCTTTTTGTTTTGTCTATTAAATAGACAAATTAAAAATATTAGACACATATTTTTGTGTGATCAAAGATTACAGCGATATGTGCAAGCGAAATCTCGAATGACGTCACGACAACTATTATACATATGTATGACGTAGCGCACCCCCACTCTATAACTTTAATACGTTATATCTTAATATTGTTTCATTTCAATGATAAAGCAAAAAATACGTCTAACATTTATTTATAATTTTTTTAAGATTTAAAAAAAAATCCGTCATTAATGATATATTGTATGATAATTAAAATACGATTTTACACACCTTGTATTTAACCTTATTTTACCTAAAACTAAAAAATATTTTTTACTACAAAATTTGCCGCCGCGCCTCTTAAAATCTACCGCCCTTAAACCTTCTCAGCCATCTCGGTTCGACCGTCCTCGGTCCTCTATTGGTTCACCGAAAAAGTCCGGTGAACCAATAGAGGCCCTTCCGGCTAATTGGGTTAGGTCATCACCAAAAAAAAAACCTTCTCAGCCTATCAGTAAAATCCCATTCCCAATATTGTAGTGGTTACTTCTACTCCTGCGCCGAAATCACCCGTTGCTAATGGCGCATGGTCAATTCTGCCATAGTAAGAATTACTTACATTTATATTAGGTATCTATAAGAGATAAAACTGTTAATGCACTTGTAATATAAAGAAAAATAAGTTACAGATAACCCGCAGTTCATATCTGAGGCCGACACGTGTAAGTTTTAGAGGCCATACGAATATTCACGAAAATAAATGCATAACCACATGACACATTCTCAACTAGTAACTGGGCAATTGAACTGCACATTGCACAACAAAATATGATACAAGCATAGTCTTATCTGTGTCTACTCATCTCTAAACGATAGAGATAGATAGTGCTTGCAACATGTTTTCTTGTGCTGCGGAAACTAGGGGTGACATTATCAGAGTTAAATCTATAAACCGGCATGGATAAAAGGTCTGTGCCTACACATAGTTGTGTGACCAATTTCATCTCTGTTGCTCGTTTTTTTATCCTAAAATAGGCTTACGCTTGACCACAACTTGCCTGACGTGAACGCGCTTACCCAGTAAATACCGATTCACTCGTGACTTGAAGACCGGCAGATTATAGATATCAGTGAAGGGAAGCAAGAACTATTAATTCGAGGACATATGACATCCACCTTTTTAAACCCTAAAACTCTCTCAATTCGTAATATAGTTGAGAGTAGACCTGTGCCCAGCAGTGAGACATTAAAAAAGGGTTTCAGTGTTGTGAAGTATTCCATTTTTGAAGTGAAAACTTCTTTAGCGGCGTTGAGCACTTTTTCTGTAATGGGTATAAAATCTTAAACTCGCGTCAGGACACGTGACCTGATCGAAAAAGCGTAAGACGGATGGAGAGTAGACAGCTATCCCCTCTCTACGGCGCGGCGAAAATGTATGCCTGGGCCTACTGTTTCGTTTAGGCAGATTAAGATGTTAATAATCAAGTTTTCACTTCTGCCGGCACTCCCGGAGTGCAACCCGATTTTTTTTTTGTTTTGACATCTCGTAGTCAGACTGAGAGCTTGATACTCATCAGTCTTAAATTATATAGAATTATAGAGTAGAATTGTCTATTTTTTTTTTATTAGCTACTAAGTTATGTACTGGAAAGAGACTGGACTCCACGACACAGGGAATCCTAGTGTGGAGTCCAGAGAAACTGTACCGACTTTTTTGTAACCTTAACTTGTAACCTGCATTCATTGTTGTATTTGTATTGTTTGTGTTATTAAATAAAATTTATTATTATTGGAACGAAGTTCCTTACAGCAGGCTTGGAGGGGATAGGGATTTTATTGCGCGACCGAACTGAAAAAAATGTGATAGTAAAACCGTAAGAAAAAATCCGTGGAAAAAAGTGCGTGGAATAAAACCGTTAAATGAGACGTGCGCAGGCGCTACAGTAGCATAGGTACACAAGCGAGTAGTGTATAATACCTTTCTCTTTCTCCCTCTTTCTTTATTAGCCGAAGGAACTTCGTTCCTACCTCGTGTCCCACAACACCACATAATTTTATATATTATTATCGTAGGGTAAGTACTGGACGTTGCCGGACAACCCCAGATTTAGGAGATCGGGATGTTGCTATTCAGACGAACAAAAAACTAATTTAATAACAATCCGTGTCAACTGGGCTTAACAGTAGGTATAGAGTAAATTTTATCACGCATCTAACATTATTAACTTGCAAATATCAAGGCGCTTCAAAATGTATCATGCAACTTCTGATAAGGAAATAAAAATATGATAATATGTATCGCAAACACTGCCAAAATTATTATAATAAACCGATATTATCAATGGAGTCAACGACCTAGTTATCGGTAGCGAGATTTGGCGGACATGCACTATGTACCTACTGATACCTAGTTGGCAACAGTGAATTTGATAATATTGAATTCAATAATGCAAAATATTTAGATAGAACTATTAAAATAGACGGAGATAGTCATAGATCCACGAAGTTACTAGACACCAGAAGTAAGAATTCCTCCTGTTTTATAAAGTTAGTTAAAATTCAATTCAATTCGTCAAAATACCTGTTTGCTTAACAGCTGATAGCAATTCGCATATTTCTTCTTTATGCAAATAAACCCGTTTTTTATTTTATAGCATTAGGCACTTTATTAGTATTCTATAAAAGTCGAAGTTCGTATTAATGTTTTGAAGCCTATCTTGATATCAATCTACGAAAATCGCGCATCTTTCACACATCGTTAAAAATAAATGTATATAAAAGTAAGTAGGTAAACTAACAACCCTTTGGTGTCCACAGCTGGACCGGTCTTCTCTCAAAAATCTTCAGAGTACAGACTGTAATAAATCCAACCTCTAATCGCAAGAATGAACACAAAAATTAACCTGTAGGTACGTGAGTAAATAAAATGAATCCGACAGAGAACCAGAGTAATCAACATAGGTCATTGGATTAGTAAGCTGAAGGGGCAGTGGGCCGGTCATAATAAGTGAAGTGGCGATCTCTGCAAGGTGGCTGGTAACAGCTGGAGGACAGTCGCTGCGAGTCGTGCTTTGGCAGAGGCTAATGTTTTTTAAGCTATAAAGGCTATATATTTTTTTGTTTTTTGTCTTTATAATAGGTTTGCGCTTGACCACTACTTGCCTGATGTGAACCTATGCTGCAGTCTACGATGGAACGCGTTTACCCAATAAATACCGATTCAATCGTGACTTGAAGACAGGTAGATTATAGCTATCGGGAAACAGAGATGCCGGCAACGAATTCCACAACTTGGCAGTTCGCACAATAAAAGTGGAAGCAAAGAATATGATGACGGTGTGCAAAGTTAAGAGTTCAGGCTATAAATTCACACACGCTAGCCAAATGCGGGTTGGTTTAAATGTTTCGGGATTGCACCTTCAAATTGAATCCCTACACTTGATTCCTGGGTGGTTAAAATTAAGCGACAAATAACTGGTAGTAAACTTCAGCTGTAGTTATTGATTACCCAACAGACAAAGCCGGTATCTCAATTGAGCGGTGGCGATGAGTCATTCTCACGAAGCACGACACTGAAATCTATTCCATAGCCAAGTCCTATACGAGTACCACTGCATCACGATTGCTCATTAACAACCTTCACTTCAACCCTTTTTAGTATCCCACTCCTGGGCACGGGTCTTCTGTCAACTATCTTACAAGTTGAGAGAGTTTAGGCCTTAATCCGCACACGCTGGCCAAGTGCGGGTTGGTGGATGTCACATGTCCTTGAATGATTAGTTCTTAGACATGCCAGTTTTTTCACGATGTTTATCTTCACCGATGTTGAGCAACGGCGATGAAAAAATTCACACAAAGATGTGTGGGCGCGACTGGGAATCGAATCCGCGACCTCATATTTCAAAGGCGAGGCCAATACCAATGTGCTACCGCTGCTCACTGCACTACCTTAAGCTCATTGAATTATGATGACACATTAACTGCCTGACAACGATGGTCCAACGCTGTATTGTCTTAGTGAATTGATTAGTTGTTCTAAAATAATGAAAGAGCAAATGTCAAGGATAGAGTGATTCTATAATGAAGAATTGTTCATTATTAGAATTATTGGAGTTTATGCTGCCAAAGATTGCATTGATTTTAGGTTCCAGCAGTAAAATTTAGAGCCGAAAACCAGGGGAATGCTTGACTACTGTAATTCTGAAGTAAGGACATTTTAATATAATATTGTTACGTGTGGTTTGATATTTTTTGCTGACGCTACTTTTGATTAGTTTTCAGTCTCATTCTCATTTGAAACGCAGAGTAGAATGTTCATTTATGTACATACCTACATTGTATCGGCAATTCTACAGTAAAAGTTTTATTTACGAGTATTAATAGTTAGATACACAAGGTGGTAATAAACTGAATACGGTATTCATAAACGTTTTTTAAGCTCATTATAACTAAAATAGGTTTATAATTCGTTTGTCTTTGTCTGTCGTCTTGACATTGATACTAGTAAGAAAGAGACAAAAAAGTATTTTAACTGTAGAGGATATTAATATTTTTTGACTGACCGTATCCTTTTTAATTTTAATTTTTTTTATGAATAATTGGCGAGTTCTTTTTGAATAAGCTAACGTTTTATAAATATGCAATAATCAGTATTAGGTAAGCGTAAATTATTAAATGTGCTATCCGTACAGCAGTACTTTTCTATGTACTATACTACGCACGCGCGCGTCATCGACTTTTTTTATTAACATATTTTTTTTTAAATACCTATATTCTTTATTTTTGGATACCAAGTACCGTGGCAAAGTTTGATAATTAATTAACGCGTTATGTCGTCAACCCTTTTGTCCCACAGCTGGGTACGGGTCTTCTCTCAACTATCTTACGAGTAGAAAAATAGGCCTCAATCCACACACGCTGGCCAAGTGCGGGTTGGTGGATTCCACATGTCCTTTAATGATATTACAGATATGCTGGTTTCCTCACGATGTTTTTCTTCACTGATATTGAGCGGCGGCGATGAAATAATTCACACAAAGATGTGTGGAATCGAACGTGCGACCTTATTTTTTTAAAGCGAGGCCCGTACCGCAGCGCTACCACTTCTCTGTACGCCACCGCGGCTCTGTATAACTCATTATTTAGACACTTATTTCCAAAAAAAAAAATAAAGAAATGTTAATAATAGTTATTTGTACATTTTTTTTTGTATTTTTCTACAATTATTTACACACAATGTACCTTAGGCATATCTTAGATAAATTAAAAAAAAAGTTTTTGTGTTGATTTATCAAAGAGATATAACTATGCATTATTTAATTATTATGGAAATTAGCGTAATTTCCACGTTAACAACTAAAGTTGGCATTAAAATATTTAATATAACCTACTGTGTGTGTGTATTATAAAATTATAATAAATAATATGTTTTGAATATTAATTATATAATAATATGCAAATATAAATAAGAATTTATTTAGTTTTACGACTGTCACAATGTATTTTTATTTATTTTTATGATAAATTAAAAAAAATATTTAAATACAAGATAGGTACTGGGTAACTAGAGTATTTTTAATGTATATATTTTTTGTATTTTGTGCATAAGTAGAGTAATTAATACATATAAAAGGTTTATTTCCATTTACCTCCGTCATAAACGTCATAAAAGCTCAATATAGCTAAAATAGGTTCATAATTCATTTGTATTTGTCTGTCATCTTGACATTTATACCAGTAAGAAAGAGACAAAGTCCATTTTAATTGAAGAGTCTTAAGATTTGTATAAGACCGTTAGAATATAAAATTAATCGGTTAAAAGTAGCTTGCTTAGCGTAGCGCAGTTACTCAAAATAATAATAATTTTCTGGTACAGTAACATACATAGCTATCTGATCCCAAACTAAAAAAAATAGATAGTGAAAGTATTGTACATATTACTTTTTTTGCAAATTAATACTTCGCACCTTTAATGACAAACTGTCACTAGACGAAGAAACTACAGAATTTTACACAGGTGCTTACTATATAAAAAATCGCGGTATTCCGCAGTAGAATTTAATATCATGGTGTTTTGAAACATCTTTTGGGGTCATAATATATAAAATTTAATTCAGAGAAGCATTTTTCATAGAATATTGTTAATTATGATTTTAATATATCTATATATTAACACTTTTCTACATTTTTTTTAATTCCTGAAAAATAACTCTTCAACAAACAAGTCACGAAGATTAAAGATTGCTTTATTAATTTTACTTATTATGAAACGAAAATATAAATTATTAAAAAAAATAGTGTCCATGTATTTTTGTATTACTTCTAACACTATTTTTGTAACTATTTTGTGTATTTTAATACCAGGTTAATAAGACGAGAGTTATAATGATAATAATAATAATTTTCTGGGACATTGACACACACATTCATCTAATCCCAAGCTAAACAGTAAGTAAAGTATAAGTTTTACATTATTAGGTACTGAATGGACTTACCTTCACAATAGAGGGTGACATCAGCCAGACTCTCTGAGTTCCACAAGTTGGCGAAGGACGTAGCCAAGTTTGACCCGAAGCTGTTCCATTTGAGGCAGTACTGCTGCTGTTGAGAGTCCATGCCGGGACCGCCTCGAATGCCTGCCCTGTAAAGATAAGCGTACGTTACAATTTGAACCTCATTAACATAGCTCATGGCTGAATTTTGCATAAGTTGAGACGGTAGTTGGTACTGTAGGGTAGTATCTTAGACCCGCAGATAGAGAGTGGTTAGAATTGCAGTAGAAATAAACATTAGTTTTTGATACTTTGGAGAAACAAATATATTAAGAATAAGAATATTATATTATATATTATTATATTATTATTATATATTATTATATTTATTATATATTATAAAAATAGTGATAAATTAAGGGCACGAGATCCAGTGGCCCGTTAGGTTTCAAGTTCAAATCCATACTGCAGGTAAAGATTAATACAAAATAATACAAATAATTTTAAATTTGGAAAGATTACAATTAAAAAAAGAAACGTAAGAGTGGCCAGGAATGAAGAAAGGTGGAAGGATGAAGGTTGGATTTGTTGCAAAGTTTCATTGGTATCTTGGTACCTGGTATCCAGAATAAAAGTGTATTTAAAAAAAACATATCGTTGACATGGTGCCATAATGGTTAGTGACCCTGACTGCTAAGCCGGAGGTCGTGGTTTCGAATCCCATCCAGGACAAATATTTGTGTGATGAGCATTATTTTTTGTTGAAATAAAACTACTTTTTTAACGGATTTCATCGCGGTTTATTTTAGATTTTAGATCCCGACGTTTCAAAGTCTTTCCAGACTTCATGTTCACGGGTGGATATTTGCGTGGTATAATGTGTGATATTTGCGTAAATCTAAGACAATACTATCATTGTTTGTTTTGTGTCTGGGTGTAATTTATCTATAGTAAAATGTTTAGGTAAGTGTGCATTTACAAAAAAAAAATGTATTTAAGTAGTATTTCAGTTTCCTAGTACCTATAACACTAGGAAATATAATTGGTTAGTTTGGGAATAGATGGCGCTGTGTGTTTGTGTGAAAATATAGCAATATGACCAAATACTAGCGTCACACTGTGGGAATATGAACATTACTGAAAAACAGTACTGTGGGTCGCCTTTAGTAGGTACTCACAGCGTTTACTCAGCAATGTCCGTGCTTGACACTAATGGGTCACACTTACTCTTTGTTTTTTATCATATTTTTTTTTATTTAGCTGTTTTCATTAATTTATTTTTCTGTTTCCATTTGTTTCTTTTTTATTTGATTCTGTGTAACCTATCTTTTGTTTTTCTTTCTTCTTAAATAGAACTCTAGGGAACCCTAATATGAAATTTAACAAAAACAAAAGATCTAAGCTCATTTCAAATAGGTTCACACAAAGCCTAGCATTTACAGCAAAATTTTTCCGACTACAATAAAACGAGTAAAACAGTTATGAATCCGGGGAAACATTTAACATTTTCGTACATAACAAAATCCTGGGCTAAGTCAACATTAAAACTCCACAAAGGGTTGTCTGTTCCGTATAAGGTTCAAACAGTTGAAGGTCGCTGGGTGAATGACCTTTATTATGAGCCACGCTGAATTCATAAAGACCCAGGATTCTTGCTAGCCCCGGATTCCGTTGCGGAATTTATTTTTAAGATAGCTAGCGAAGTAGGGAAGGAAATATAGATCAACATATGATGGCGTTTTAAAATTATGAATGATTGGAATTATTTATAGTTAGATGAATGAAAACATAGTGAGAATATTTAAAAAAAGAATTTGTCTGTCTGATATATCAACGCACAACCCAATCAACTGACTACCGTATTTAAAACGTATTTTAAGCTCATTATAGCTAAAATAGGTTTATAATTCGTTTGTCTTTGTCTTCTATCTTAACATATAAACTAGTAAGAAAGAGACAAAGTCAATTTTAACTAGAGAGTCTTTTAACTTTTTTATGAATAAGGCCGTGATTCTATAAACTCTTAATTTAACAAATACGCTCCGAGTGATGTCAAGAAGTGTACTAAGAAAGGATTTTTCAAAACTCAACCCCCAAGGGGTGAAACGCGAGTAAAGCCGCGGGCGGGAGCTTGTTGTCAATAAATTAATTAACTTAATTAACCTCCCGTGATCCTACTAATATTACAAATGCGAAAGTTTGTTGAGATGTACGGTATCGGATACTCTTTTATGGGGAAACGATTTTACGAACGCTAGGAATAACATACCTTTTAAAAACAAGAGGTGTTTATTTAAATTATTAGAAATGTCAACCAGGAATATCAAGCTAGGAAACCTCAAAATGTCGAATGAATAACAATGTTAATATCAATTTAAAACAATAAATCACGAAAATAAAATTATGAGCAGAAATCAATCCATTTAAATAAAAGTTTATCGCTAAAATGAACGTACGCTCATAACTTCCGAACAACTGTACCAAATTGAATAAACCTTTTTCGATATTACGAATTTAAATAAATGAACGGTATTATTTTAAAATCGTTTACAAATATAAAAAAAATTGTACAATTATTGACAATTGCTACGAGTGTAAACAAGATTGTTTACGACACACCCATTAGGTAAAAGATAGCTATGATGTAATCCGTATACATATGTCACTATGACATATTTTCGAATGCACATGTCAAAGCAGGTGCACTCATACACAGGCCGGTATCGATTGACCTGTTAACCTGAATTTAGGAGGTGAACAGATACCAATTAAAATACCAGTGTACGCATCTGACGGGCCAGTGGCGTGGTCAGTAAGATGCTTGCTTTTCACACCGCAGGTCGTGGGTTCGATTACCACCCAAGTCAAACATTTGTTTGATGAACATGTCTGTTTATGTTGTCTGGGTGTAATTATCTATATTTAAGTATGTATTTACAAAAGAAAAGTGTTATATGTAGTATATTACTAGTTATCTGGTTTCCTACAAGCTCTGCTTAGTTTGGGATAAGATGACGGTGTGTTAATGTCCCACTATATTATTATTATATAGCAATGTTTTGTTTTTAACTAAGTTCAAAAAGGAGGAGATTAAATAAATAATATGAAGGTAATGCAAAAAATATATAATTTCAATTTAGAGTTCGTGGTGTTTGAAGACGGTTATTTAACGAAAATTGTTACTTGTATGAAAAACGGTAATAAATAGATATCTCCCGATTCTGAGTCTGAATTTAAGGGTCGCTACAAATGTATTTGACAGAAGACACTTCTGTATAGACTCGCGAAATACGAAAGACCTAAATAGTATCAAAAGTATATTCTAAATGCCAACGACCTTTAATTACCTGATTAAAATTGTTTTTATTTCTAGTACTCGTTTATTTTTAGTTACGTGTAGCTAAAAGGCTATTTAAAATTCATTTAAAACACAAATAACGACTTTTAAACGAGACCATTTCGAAATAAAATTCTTTCAAACCAACAATACCTTTGAAAATACGTCTAATGACTGGTATGTCTAAGCATATCTAACATTTAATTATTAGATGTCACATCCACTCGCAGTTGGCCAGCGTGTGTGGATTAAGGCCTTAACTCTCTCAACTCGTTAGATAGTTGAGAGAAGATCCCTGCCCAGCTGTGGGACACTAAAAAGGGTGAAAGTGATGACGGAGTTATGCCCGAGGAAACAATAAAAATATAAGTTTTGTTTAGGCAATCGAATTAACTTTCTTTGTTTCGTCGGTGATAAATAAAGGTACTGTCAGCAAAACTGTTTACGATAAATTAAATAAACTTTTTTTCAAACTTAGCTAAGAAACATATCAATCACATCAGCATCAAAATCTATAACTCCACAAACTTTTAAAAAGATACACACGACATACATACAAACACCTTTTTTTAAAATAAAATAAGTGCATTGAAATAAAACTACTTTTTTTTTAACGGATTTTATCGCGGTTTATTTTAGATTTTAGAAACGTCGGGATCTAAAATCTAAAATAAACCGCGATAAAATCCGTAAAAAAAAAGAAGTTTTATTTCAATGTGTGATATTCGCGTAAATCTAAGACAATACTAAAATAAGTGCAATTTAGTTTTACTTTAAATCTCCTTTTTTACACATTTTATTCGAAATGAGCTCAGTTCTTTTGTTTCACGAATTGTGTTGCTATGTTTTACTAAAGACAAATGCAATTTGGTGTTTATTTTATTTTCGAAGCCTTTATAGAGCTAAATTATGCGATGTATGAAGCAGAGGCGATGAGTCCACACAAGCCAATTCCCATCAGCTCTCTTTAGGAAATGGTCAATATCACACGTACTTAATAATACGCCTAAAAGTTTTAAATAGCAACAATAATAAGTAGAGTATCAAGCGTAAGAACGATCGGTGACGGTACTGAAGAGATATTATTTTCCTAGAAATTTTTTGCTCCGGCTTCCCTTTTTCAGACTTCCACCCTTCGCCACTGGTATGTAGGTATGTAGATTCATATTCCTTTGACAAACTTCTCAGAAAGCCGTTTATAGTTAAAAATACTGATTCAATAGTAAGTATTGTCTTAGATTTACGCGAATATCACATATTGAAATAAAACTACTTTTTAACGGATTTGATCGCGGTTTATGTTAGATTTTAGATACCGACGTTTCAAAATTAATTTCAGACTTCATGTTCACGGGTGGATTGAGGTATTTGACGTCCAAAAATAATAATCTTAATTATTACTGACTACCTCCAAAATATATCACCAGCTTGGGACCCAGTGCTTAATTTACTTGTACCAAAACCCAAGCAAAATCAACTCAGAATTCAAGACACTGTGAGCTCAGTTTGCTTAAATCGGAACGCAACTTAAATATTAATGTTTGGAGGTAGTCAGTAATAATTGTGATTAATATTTTTGGACGTCAAATACCTCAGTCCACCCGTGAACATGAAGTCTGAAAAGACTTTGAAACGTCGGGATCTAAAATCTAAAATAAACCACGATAAAATCCGTTAAAAAGTAGTTTTATTTCAATAGTAAGTATTTAAATCTCTAGCACTAACAATAGGCAGTGCAATAGTTATTAGATTTGAATAATGAAGTCAGCAGGTACCAAGCCCAAATTAAAGGTAGGCTGCAACACCCAATATGTTATCGATTCACTCCCATCTATATTACAAGCGTAACTGTATATTTGCATGCGTGCATATACTCGACCAGTATACTAAGACCCACGATGACTCTATTATGGCCCCCACTTCGTCGAACTTTACGAAGGTATTGTGCGTAAGAGGGCGGGGAGTAGGTCAACGTAAATTGGTCGAGATGGAATTTCGGCAGCGACCCGGTTCCGACATGCAATAGACGCGCAAGCGTACTAGATGAGGGGGAGGGGAGAGGGGGGAATGCACTGAGTTGCGCAAACTGCTGCTGCGGTCACTCTGCACTGACACAGTGTAACTACTATGTCAGTAAGACAACGAAAGAAACAAAAGAATGACGGGTTAGTTGTCGTGGTCGGTAAGATACTTAATTTTTACGCCGCGGGTCGTTGGGTTCGATTCCCACCCGAGACAGATATTTGTGTTATGAACATGTCTGTCTGTCTGGAGTCTGTGTAATTATATATTATTTATTACAAGTTTAGATTATTATGTACTTTTTCGTATTTACAAACAAAACGTAGGTTAAGTATAGTATAAACTAGTTATTTGGTTTTCATAACACAAGCTTTACTCAGCTTAAAATCAGATGATCGTGTGTGTTAAAGTCCTAGAATATTATTATTATTATATTATAGTTACTTGCACCTAAGAGGCATTATTGTGTGCATGAACAAACATATCTGTTTGTCTTTAATCTGAATGTAAATATCTTCAAATGTATATACAAAAGAAAACTTGTACTATCTGTTTATCTTATTTTCGTAGAAGCTTTTTATTATAGCCGTGTGTGTATTAAGTCAGTATTAAGTTATTTAAGACAAACATTAGTGATGAGCATTTGTGTTTGTGTCGAGTCTGGGTGTAAATATCTATTTTAAGTATATATTTACAAAAGAAAAGTATTATATGTATAGTATATAGTATATACCAGTTATCTGGTTTCCATAACACAAGCTCTGCTTAGCTTGGGACCAGATGACCGTTTGTGTTAATGTCCCAGAATATTTATTTATTTTTATTTATTTATTTATTATTAACAGAAACAGCGCGCAGTGCAATTTGGAACTGTCATAAAAATTGTCACCGCTGTGCTGCTTGACTACTACAAGGTCTATGAACTCTAATGCAAATGCAGTACTACAAAACAATCGACTCTAAATTTAGATTAAGACAGTAAACTAGGCATTTCTTAAATAAAATAAAAATACAAATAAAACAAAACAAAATACAAATATAAAAATAAAATTAAATAATTATATATATTATATAATTATTTATTCATAATTTTATTTTTATTTTATAAATTTTGAAACAACAATGTAGATTTCAAGGTATTTGAGACAAAGGTATCGTGTCATTATATGAAAATCACTAACGTTTCGAAAGGCCTACAAAACAATGCAATTGTGCAACGAACGGTAACGTGAAGCGACCTTACGCATAATAAAAAGAAATTTTTATTTGTTGCTCACAAACATGTGAGTACCGATTCCGATTTTATGCAGTTTAAATTTTAACCAACTACAGAAGAAGTAGGTTAAGTCAAGATTTGTCTTTAATGTCTAGTTTAAGCCTTAATCCACACACGCTGACCAAGTGCGGTTTGGTGGATGTCACAAATCCTTGATTGAAAATTCTTAGACATGCCGGTTTCCTCACGATGTTTTCTTCACCGATACTGAGCAGTGGTGATAAAATAATTCACACAACGATGTGTGGGCACGGCTGGGAATCGAACTCGCGATCTTATATTTCAAAGGCGAGGCCCCTACTGCTGCTCCACCGCTGCTCAAATGTCAGATTTACAAAGATTTACATAAAACTATGTAGCTGTCACCCACGGCTTCGCCCTCGAGGGAGACCCGTGCCCAGCAATGGGTCACTAAAATGGGTTGAAGTGAAGTGATGATCTCGAAATCACAGCAATTCTGATTACTGAAACGGTTATGATTTTAATAAAAGAAAGTCTATGCCATATTTTTACGCTGCATTTTTTACACTGTGTACAGCGGCCTATAACGGTGCTTAAACAAAGGCCTGCATCAAACCGACGCGACGCGATGCTTGCTATTGCATTGATTTCCCACCAAGCCCCCACCACTTTCACAAAACTTTCACACACGGAAACATAACGTACATAGGTACATATAAACTGAAGTACTTCTGAAAATCACAGAAAGGAAGAACACGTGAGGTGTTTCTGAGACGAACTAATTGAAATTTCCGTTGCTTTTCAAAAACTTTGACTTCAAAAAGAAGGAGATATTATTCAATCTACGTTTAAATCGTCAGTGCGTGTAAAAAGGATTTTTGTTGTCAGTTAGTAAAATGCTAGATTAGGCAATGAGTAGTTACCAAATATTTATATCTCAATATATAAATAAATAAATACATATTCTGGGACATTAACACACACGGTCATCTGGTCCCAAGCTAAGCAGAGCTTGTGTTATGGAAACCAGATAACTGGTATATACTATACCTATAATACTTTTTTTGTAAATATATACTTATAATAGATATTTACACCCAGACCCGACACAAAGACAATTGTTCATCACAAATGTTTGTCTCGGGAGGGAATCGAACCCACGACCTGCGGGGTGAAAAGCAAGTATCGTACCGACCACGCCACCGGCCCGTCAAATGATTCGAATGTATCAGGAGTACGCATTTTATTTATTTATTTATTATGGCATAACAAACAACTTCAACTTAAATAACACAAGCAAAAGCTTAACAAAATTAAGTAGTATATATTATTATAGTAGTATTATTTTGATTATATTCGAATAGGAACATATCCAAAATCGAATCGTTTTCAGTTGCAACTCTTCTGCCGATTGTCAGGCAAGATCACAAGACGTACCATCATAATTAGGGTCCTACTAAACACGGGAATGAGTTAAGTCACTTATTTTGATGGCATAACACTATGACTATTACATACAGATACCTAATAACCTCCTAAAAAATCCTAATTAATATAATTGAAAATAGACCTTGTCTGTACCGAATTCTTGTCAGTCTTGACACCTAAGTTTTTACCACCTACATTTCAGTCTTAATTTCCCTCTGACCATATAATTTATAACACGCACATAACTTAAGAAGGACCATTGGTACGTTAGATAACTAAATCCGTATTATATTACTCCCCTCCGATCTTGAAAATAATTCGAGCGGGTTAAGTTGTTAACACACTGGTAGAAAGTACATGTAAATATTCATTTGGACGGGCCGGTGGTGTGGTCGGTAAGATACTTGCTTTTCACGCCGCAGGTCGTAGGTTCCCACCCGAGACAAACATTCGTTTAAATATGTCTGTTTGTCTTGTGTCTGGGTGTAATTATCTATATTTAAGTATATATTTACAAAAGAAAAGTATTATATGTATTATATTACCAGTTATCTGGTTTCCATAGTACAAGCTGTGCTTAGTTTGGGATCAGATGACCGTGTGTGTTAATGTCCCACTATTATTATTATAGAGAATAAATTATTGCCAAATTGTGTCCATAAAGATGTTGATTATACATAAAAGTAACGACAGGTTACATATACCACGGGCATGGAATAACATAGTATAAAATACAGTACCTAATCAATTAAAATACAAAATAATAATATATTAAAATACAATAATGCAAGGTACAATCGTTTATAAAAAGTCAAAAGTACACTTCAAATTGTAAAAGACATTATTAATTATTAGTTATTAGTCTGGATCTGGATTATATAACCTATCTCTGTCCAAAATGAATTCAAAATATAATATGTTGGTATCAACCCGTTATTAGGTTATTACCGAAAACTTTTATTTAATTGAAATTAAACTACTTTATAACGGATTTTATAGCGGTATATTTTAGATTTTAGATCTTTTAACTGACTTCAAATATATATTTTTTTACTTAGGTGTCATTTTTAAGAAACGTATGCTAGCTATTTAAAGCGAGGGTAACCGCTGGCTGTAGGTATTTATTGTATTACAATATTTATTGGCTTCATTCGCAAAACACCTTATACCCATTAGAATTAGTTAAACAGTTTTAAAACGTTGCCTTGAGGAATGGATCAACCTTAAAAAAAGAAGGCCAATGTAAGTTAAAATTCGAAAATAAAGTATTAATTGAAATAAAACTACTTTTTAACGGATTTTATCGCGGTTTATTTTAGATTTTAGATCCCGACGTTTCAAAGTCTTTTCAGACTTCATGTTCACGGGTGGACTGAGATATTTGACGTCCAAAAATATTAATCACAATTATTACTGACTACCTTCAAACATTAATGAAACGTCGGGATCTAAAATCTAAAATAAACCGCGATAAAATCCGTTAAAAAGTAGTTTTATTTCAATGTGTGATATTCGCGTAAATCTAAGACAATACTATATAAAGTATTAAGTCTCTTTGAAAGGGATAACCTACGCCGATTGTCAGCTTATTCGGCACTTGCTATATCATTTGTTTGTAAAGGTACCCATAACGAATCAATCAAAACATCCTATCCCTAAGTGTACCTCAACCCTAATAATCCGGTTCAAGTGCTTTGTTATTCGTTAATATCTGAGCCATGACATTTTATCAAAAGCACGACTAACACTCACTATAGGGGTTGGCTGGTCATAGACTTAGGATTTTTCGACTAAATGGTCTGGCACAGCTGGGCACGGGTTTTCTCGCTATTATTTTACAAGTTGAGAGAGTCAAGTGTAGGTTGTTGGATGCCACATGTCCTTGGACTATTAGTGCTTAGACAATCCGCTTTGAAAAGTGCAGCGGCGATAAAACAATTCATACAAAGGTGTCTATGCACGACCGGGGATCGAACCCGCGACCTTGTATATTCAAAGGCAAGGCTACCGCTGCTCTTAAAATAGATATGACTAACATATAAGTTACATATAATGAGTAACGCATACCAAAAATTATCGTCCGGATATCCTTAAATCACATAATTAATATCATCGTAGAGGTACCTACTATAGTAAACGAGTGCATGAAGTTTCCGGTTATTGTAAAGACTTTTGCATTATTTATATCAACATTGTTTATTGTTCTTATGTGTCAAATATGTGACGTTTGAATGCTTAGAGCAAATTTTCTATATCTAGGTACATATATAAAAACTAGCTGCCCCAGCGAACTTCGTACCGCGAATTTATTAAAAAAAAAAATTTCACTTAGGGGGATGAAAAATAGATGTTGGCCGATTCTCAGACCTACTGAATATGCATTAAAAAATTTCATAAGAATCGGTCAAGCCGTTTCGGAGGAGTATGGCAACGAAAACTGTGACACGAGAATTTGATATATTAGATGAAACCCGTTTTCCGTTGTCACGACATCACGCGTGGACGGCGGGACCGATTTCGCTGATTCTTTTTTTAAAATATTCCTTTAAGTACGAGGATGGTTCTTCCGCAGAGAAAAATTAAAAAAAAGAATATTTAGAAAGCGAAGAAGTGCCGAAAACCGGGTTAGATACCTATTATTTATTATTGGTTATATTCGGTAGGTCTGAGACCCGGTAGATGGCACTGCTTTACCGGGCAGAACGACGTCTGCCGGGTCCGCTAGTTAATAATAATAATAGAAGGCAGGCAGCGAGCTAATGCGGTTTTTTATTTGTAAATATTCAATTTTATTTTTGTTTAAGAGATTAGTTTTAGTTTGGTTTTAATCATAATATATTAATTGTGTTACGTGCATAAAAGAAAACTTGAGAGGTGTCAAGGGACACACGGATAGAACGAAGTTTCTTTATATATTATACATGTTCCTTTATAGAATATATTTTTTTAAGTTATAATATTTTTTTTTTTTTTTATATCTCGAGAGAGAGACAGACAGACAGACATGCGCACGCCGCACAGCTTACAACAGCTTACTATAGCAAAAAGTGTCGTGACAATTTTGCGTAAGATTTTTTTCCGTCTAGCCCATGAAAGGTCACAACGCGCGATAAGGAACTTCGTTCCAAAAAATTAAAAAAAATATAAATAATAATATTCTAGGACATTCAGTGCCTATGGACATATCAACAGCGGGCTACTGACACCTTGGATCACTCTATCTTTTTTAAATAATAGGCGTTCGCTTGACCTTAATTATGTAGTATATGATGGAACGCGCTTACCCAGTAAATAAAAATTTAAACATATTTTTTAAACAAATGTATGTCTAGGGTGGGAATTAGAACCCACGACCTGCGGCGTGAAAAGCAAGTATCTTACCAACCACGCCACCGGCTCGTCTTATTTATTAAAATAAATCCTTTTGGTAGGTACCTAAATACAAACAGATGCGATGCGATGTTGTGTAATCGGTGTGTAGTGATTTGTCTAACAAACAATATAAGTGCAGCTAACAATAAAATTTTATTACTTTGCAACCGAATTCATTATTTTAATCACAATCTAAAAATGCATTCAAACGTTGCAAGTAACTGTTGTGGGAAAAAAACCCGTTGTAACAGTGCGTTCATTTTGACATCAGTTACGTAATATGCAAGAGGCGGTACCATAGATACTATACCATAGATTACTATGGCGGTACGGACTACGCAGTGAGTACAATACATACTTACGAACTAGGGATGGCCGTTGAAGAAAACCAAACGAAATAAAACTGCTTTTTAACGGATTTTATCGCGGTTCATTTTAGTATTTAGATCCCGACGTTTCAAAGTTGTCCACCCGTGAACATGAAGTCTGAAAAGACTTTGAAACGTCGGGATCTGAAAACTAAAATAAACCACGATAAAATCCGTTAAAAAGTAGTTTTATTTCAATGTGTGATATTCGCGTAAATCTAAAACAATACTATGAAAACCAAACGAGGAAAAAAAAAAATCTATGTTTTCCTGACATAAATTGTTGCATTTTTTTAAATACTAGCAGCTTGTCCAGGCTTCACACTGGTTAGACTTTCTATGCTTAGAACACTTGATCAATTCTGTTTTGGCATGATTTTAACATGATTTTTTTGTAACTTAAACAGTTTACGCAGCGCACGCAACAAAAACACTCGAGAAATAAATATTTTTTCCCGTTTTGCAACAATTTTCATAACTGCTTTGCAAAAAGAGTTTTTCAATTCGAATCAGTAGTTCTTGAGATTAGATTAGTATAGGGAATAGATAAATTCAACAATGTATATCAATTGGATGATAACAATTTAATACAATTTAGATATGTATAGGCCGACCGTTTAACTCGTGTATCGCCATCTGAGGTACAAAGTCATAAAGCATTAATTAAATCTCATAAAGAACTATTTAACACCAAGATAAAAGTAATGTAAGACTATTCGTCACTAATATCCATATCGCTTGAATCATCATCACTGTCTGTGCAGCTTGAGGAGTCGGAATCTTGGCGATAGGCGATACGCGAGTTATCGGTCGGCCTATAGTAAAAGATATCTTGATTTGTTTAAAACGTGATGCACGTATATTCTAACATATTACCTACTTATGGTTTTACGTATGGGATCTAAACATAGCCGACGATGTTACCTAGTTATGTGTATTATAAAATCGCAACAAATTTCACAATTTCGACATAATATAATAGAAATAGGCACTACAGCCTTCTCGCTTTGCATTGCAAACAAAAACTTTCTAATGCAACAACGTTTTCTGGCTGCCGAATGGCCGGAGGATCGTCAAAATAGAAAGTTGCATGACACGCGTTGCAATAGGTACGTACCTACTCGCAATCTCAATGCGCGTGCGTGTGCGTGCTAGATTTAGGTTTATTACTCACTACATTTTAATGTTTCTAGTTTAGTAATTGAGATTTAATTTAACTAAAGAGGTAGGTAATATTTTTTAGTTGAACAATAATAACAGGACAAGAGTAACTGCCGCGGAGTTAAATATAGGTCACATATATTGTTGTGTGAATTGTTTCACGGTCTTGCGAGATTAGTACATAGCATTCTTATTTTAAAAAGTATTTTATTTATTTATTTTAATTTTGTTATTCAAGTAAAACTTACAGCTAATACAGATTTCTAGAAGATATATATAAATTGAGAATGGCCAGTTACAAGTAGATACAGTTTTCACATATAATAGATATGTAATATAAATAGATCTCTCTGGTCTGGTGGCGTACCTAGTGGATAGCGACCCTGACTGCTAAGTCAGAGGTCGTGGGTTTGATTCCCATCTAGGACAAATCTTTGTGTGATGAGCACGATTGTTTGTTCAGTGTCTGCATGTATGTATTTACAAAAAAATATATAATTAAGTAGTATAATATCCGTTCCTAGTATTCATAACACAAGCAAATGTAATTGCTTAATTTGGGACTAGATGGCGCTGTGTGTATGTGTAAATAATATTATCAAATCTAGTTTATGCTGACCTCTCATTGTACAGAAATCCTATACAATGCGAAACCAGCTTAACAGAAATGTACCTATAGCTTGAGGTGCTGCCGTGTGTACATAGTAGGCTGATCACACATTTACGATGTAGTAACACTACATCACTAAAGACATTGACATATGAGTTACATAAATAAGTTTAAAAGGACGAACGAAAAGTGAGGATTTATTCTGCACCACTAATGCACTCTGTGTTACCTACATACATCTCTATATGACTAACCATAGATATTTATTAGAAGTGAAAATATGTTATCAAATCAATAGTAGTACAGTCTACCTCAATCTATCATAGAGTAGCTGCTCCAGCGAACTTCGTACCGCGTATTACTAATTTCGCTATTAAAAAATAGGGGTAGGTGATAGAAGGGTGAAAATTTTTAATGCCACATTACACAAAAAAAACAAAAAATTTCGTCCAAATATTACAAAAAAAATTAAGGGTGAACACCCCTTATCACTTACGTAGAGGTTTGGAAAATAAATAGTAGCCAACTCTCAGACCTACTGAATACGCATATAAAATTTGGTAAAAATCGGTAAAGCCGTTTCGGAGGAGTACGGTAACAAACATTGTGACGTGGAAATTTTATTTATTAGATATAAAAACTAGAGAGCCGTCCCAGCTTCACACTAGTACAAATTATACTTATAAACCTTCCTCATAGATCACTTAGTATATTGATGAAAATCGCATAAAAATCTGTTCAGTAGTTTTTGAGTTTATCGCTAACATACAGCGAAAGCGACTTCATGTCATACTATGTAAAGATAAATATGAATTAATGGATTCTGTAAGCTAAAATTGGAGAACTGGTCAACTGATTTGGCTGATTTTAGTTTCATCGGGCGCAATTGTAATCTTTGACCTGTACTTAAGATTCTCTAAGTATATCAGAAAGTCTTTCAAACCCCATTTTTTACCTAACCCAATTAGCTAGAAGGGCCTTCTTTTTCGGGACTTTTTCGGAGAGCCGATAGAATCAAACCTGAGACCTCGCGATTCTTAAGCTTATCTACCTCTGGACCTAGTTGTTACGTGAAATCCTTTAAATATTTTTTTATTTTTACTAAAGGAACTACACTAACAGAACGAACTAGTTCAGTACAAATCTACGGAACTACACTGCGTGGATTACGCGTTAGATATTATCGATCTCACGCGTGCATACCACGCGTTGCACGATCCAACGCGTGCATTATGCAACAACTAAAACCTTTCACTGCAGCAAAGCCTTTCTCCAACAGTAAATAATGAATTACAATTAATAATTGCTTTTAACTAGTTATCTCCGAAATACAAGGAAGGAAAAGGCTCATGGAAACATAGTTGTGCGTACATACACAACATAGTAGCACAACGTTGACTCAGCTACAGATTTTTTTAATAGAATTATAGAATATTCATATTTATTATTAGTGACAAAATAATTAATGATTCTCACACTTCTCACACTTCAATCCATTTTAAGTGTCCCACAACTGAGCACGGGTCTTCTCTCAACTATCTTATAAGTTGAGAGAGTTTAGGCCATAATCTACACACGCTAGCCAAATGCGGGTTGCTGAATGTCACATATCCTCGAATGATTAGTTCTTAGACATGCCGGTTTCACCACGATGTTTTCCTTTACCGATATTGAGCAGCGGAGATGAACCAATTCACACAAAGATGTGTGGGCACGATTAGGATTTGAACCCGCGACCTTATTTTTAAGGCGAGGTCCGAAGCGCCACCGCTGCTCAACATTAATGATTCTAATCTTCATAAATTGTAACTCTACCGAGAATCGATAAATGTCCAACAGGCTGCAATAAAAATAAAATAGTTTATTCATTTATATTGAGCGCAAGGAAATGCTTATAAACCAAAGGGAGGTCAAAGCATGTTCTCAGAAGGTTCTCTTTTCATAATGTTCTAAGGTCTATTATATAATGTCAAGTAGTAAGTTAATGAACGAAAGAACGAAAAATTGACAATAATAGTGACCGAAAGGTATGGCATTTTTTTGTGATTATTCCAAAATTCAACAGAATTAAAAATCAACCGGAATCTTATTAATTATCTATATTATTTAAATATACTGGATGCCAAAAGATGTTCAATTCTGTAAGACGCAGCAGCCCCTGTGCTCTTAGTAGTCTGTGGCCCCTGTGCTAGTTCAATACGAAAAAAAAATTCGAATTCTCTCTGAAAACTGTCAAAATGCGGTTCCAAATTTTTATTTTTTGTTAAAAACGTCATTAATTAACAAGAAAACCTAATGCTAAAAATAAAATAAAATAATTTGTAGATTTTTTGCACTCTGAAGGCTATATTCATAAAAGAGTTATAAGACTCTTTATTTAAAATGGACTTTGTCTCTTTTTTACTAATATAAATATCAAGATGACAGACAAAGACAAACGAATTATAAGCATGTTTTAGCTATAATGAACTTAAAATACGTTTATGAATGAATACGGGGGTAAATTATTATCTTGACAGGTTCATGATAGCAATTTAAGGTTTCTAACCATATGGAGGCTCATTCCACTGACACTTTCTCACCAATAATCATTCGTAACCACGAGTGAATCGGTATACTGGGCTGGCGCGTTCTATCGTAGACTACATAATTGCTTAACATCAGGCAAGTTGTAGTCAAGCGCCAGCCTATCGAAGAATAAAAAAATAATATCTGGATGACCGAGCTTGGCTCGGTATTTTTTTTTTAAATAACATTTTCTAAAAATGATTCCTAGCTAGATCGATTTATCGCCCTCGAAACCCTCTATATACTAAATTTTATGAAAATCTTTGGAGCCGATTCCGAGATTCCAATTATATATACAAGAATTGCTCATTTAAAGATATTAGATAGATTAGATATATACATATATAGTAGGTACCAACATATTTCTAATTTTTAAATTTATTCTAATATTTAAATTAATAAAGCTAAGTTAGTTAAGATATTTTATAGAAATAAAAAAATGCATAATTTCTATAAAAAAATTCAAATGCATCTGACGTAACGCAAAAAATCTTTCAACTTGAACTGAGTTACCCAACAGCACATAAACGAGAGGAAATTAATACCGCCATTAATCAAATGAGCAATTTAATGTACCTAAAGCTATTAAAATTACGCAGTTAACTGGTCACTTAGGCTCAAGGCGTATTCATGGATGACAACTTTCATCCAATTACATCATACACATTTATTTCTGTTAATAGTGATCGAATTCTTTCATTAATTTCAGAGTTAACTAAGATATAACCTTTAAGCTACTTCTAATCAGTCGATTTGATTTTGGTTATACTCAAAGATATAGGCCGACCGTTTAACTCGCGTATCGCCATCGGAGGTACAAAGTCATAAAACATTAATTAAATCTCTTACAAAACTATTTAACCACAGATAAAAGTAATGTAAGACTATTCGTCACTAATATCCATATCGCTTGAATCATCATCATTGTCTGTGCAGCTTGAGGAGTCAGAATCTTGGCGATAGGTGATACGCGAGTTAAACGGTCGGCCTTTATCTTTAGTTCACGGCTAGCTACTCAACGAAGTCATACGTTCAAGAGTGAATCGGTATATTGGGGAGATTCGTCCCACCGTGGAGCAAGGCATAGGTTATCATCAGGCAACTTGTGGTCAAGCGCAAACCTATTTCAACTTCGATTTAAGAGCAAATGCAAGTGGATATTCTTTCACTGATGTTGAGCGCCACCGGAGATCGAACCCGTACGACATCATATTACAAAGGCGAGACTGATACCGCTCCGCCACCGCTGCCGCCAGAGACTAAGCAAAAACTCTAAATTAATAAAGTAATGTCACCCTAACAGCTAATATCCTTAAAACCTATTACAGTCCATCAAATCTAAGAACCGTTTGACAGTTCTAAACGTAATACATTTAGAATTTTATTATTTGTATGAAATTTTTTTATGTTATGTTAAAATAAAAATAGCTTCATAATTCATTTATTTTACAGGAAAGCTAATAGATAATAATAATAGTGTTGATTGCACCTCTAATAAGCTAATTTATTAGAAAACAGTGAAACGTCAAACGGTACCTCTTAGTTTTGATGGACTAAACATCTTGATCACTTTAATAGAATATAAAAACTTATCGAAATTCGTCTATCCCTTCAGCATTCTTAAGTTTCATCCAATTTGAGATTCATACTAGCATTTTTCTTCCCACTGTGCTAAATAAAATGCAAAATAATACCCGCAGGCTGCATAACCAACATATTTAGGTAAAATCATAAAATAAAACTTTTGTATAACTCAACAGTATCTAAAAATATGTTTTAAAATCACCAAAAATACAGTCGGTAATAATAAAAGTTGACCCACCAAGTTCCGCGTAGGGTGACCAAATAATGCAGCTACCGTCCTCTGCCCCATTGTGTAAGAAATAATCCTTGACCCAAATAAGCACAAAACCAGATGTCATACCAGTTTTTGGACAGTCCCACATAGGTTAAATTACTTATTGTTACCACAAAATAATGATTAAAATGTGCAACGTAATTTTTTTGGGTTACTCCCGCCATTCTACGATTTTATTACAAAAACCAAAGACAAATACTATTTGAACCCAATACTTTTGGAGTTATGTGGAATCAATGTATTTGCTAACGAACTCTGGAAAATCTGTGCGCAAGAGCATAATGCTCATTACTATACTGCAAGTTGTGGATTTCGCTGCAGGCATCTTTGTTTCCCAGCTAGCATAGCTATAATTTCTGTCTCCCTTCAAGTTGCGAGTGAATCGGCATTTACTGGATAAGCGCTTTCGATTGTAGACTACATTATCGCTTATAGGCCGACCGTTTAACTCGCGTATCGCCATCTGAGGTACAAAGTCATAAAACATAAATTAAATCTTATAAAGAACTATTTAACCACAAATAAAAGTAATGTAAGACTATTCGTCACTAATATCCATATCGCTTGAATCATCATCACTGTCTGTGCAGTTTGAGGAGTCAGACTCTTGGCGATACGCGAGTTAAACGGTCGGCCTATAATAACATGCAAGGTCAAGCGCAAACCTATTATAGATTACAAAATATGATATCTCCCTAAATACCAAAGTACTATAAAATATATGAATACTAACTTCTGTTCCCGGCTTCGCCCTGTTGTTATTGGGGTAGAAAATAGCCTATGTAACTCCAAGCTATCTGCCATATTTCATGCAATTCCAGTAGTATTTGCGTGAATGAGTAACAAACATGCACACGTCCATACAAACTTTGGCATTTGTAATATTAGTAAGTTAGTGTATCCGGACCTCCAGGATTGAATGTATTAATGAGCTTTGGAGAACATTTGGAGCTGTTGGAAGTAGCCGTTTCTAGTAACAAGAGTTTGTTGACAGCTCTTTCTAGTTATATAACATTGAATCTTATATATAGGTAACAAAGGTGTATTTTTAATTGTTTTGTTTAGCATTGTCGTTATGTTTCCTGTAAGAATGTAATTGGGGCAAGATTATGCTTAGTACGAGGGCTATAGAGCGAGATATGTAAATGTTGTGAAATTAATTCAGTTAGAAATGTAGACACGAAACTAAACTAAGTAGGTATCAAAGCACTTAAGACTCATCCTTGTATTACGCTAAGATGTAGGCAAAGTTTAATATCACCTACATTTCGCTAACTATGCATTTATGTTCTACGTTGTTACGTACCTATTGCCGTAAATCGGGCACAATACCAAACTTCGAGCAGCAATATTCGAAGCATATTCCTAAAAAAGTATTTTTGTCCTACCCGGGAATCGAACCTCGCACTATTAAGCACACTTACCACTGGAGCATCAATGCAGTATCAAAGAACTTTATTAATATAATTCATTTTTTTTTATTATATGAAAACATATTTTTATAATAGATAGTGCCATAGATAGTACCATAGCTAGACTTAACATAGATTCACGCCTGTATTACCCGCAGATGTAGAGCAGAGGTGGATATGACTAAAATTTCACCAACAGTTTTATATGCCATACGTAACAGGGAAAGCTATTGTTGTTTCGAGCAAGGAAAAGAAGTTTTGAGTCTTTTAACAAATTACAGAAAATTATCATAAGGATTTAAAGTTATTTCCTTTCAAGGTCTTCATGATTTTTAATCTCCAACGCAAAAATGATGGGTTGTTATAAGTTTGAAGTTACAGTGTGTATCTGTAGCATCGTAGCTCCCGAATTTATGGACCGATTTCAATTCAATTTTTTTTTAAACATAAATTAGCCGAACGAAAAAATAAAGGTTATTAAATTATTGATTTTGAGATAGCCGCATTTGCTTATACGAATAATAGAACTGAAACTGAGCGTCCTTGTCCAATCTAAAAGTAATCTACAAAATCTATAGACATTATAAACGAATTAAACCGTCAAGTATAATTATAATATTTTTATAACCATAGTTATTACTGCCTAACAAATAAATTAGGCTCATTAATCGTTTTATATTACTTTTAAAATAACATAAAATTTTATTAACATTAAATTACTACTTTGTATGTATTACATTAAACATTATTTAATATAGCTTGTTTAATGTATGCAAGAGACCTAATTTCGCTTTTAATAAAATATATACGTTCATTTGCTTTAGTGCATGTATAAAAACTATTTCGAGTTATAAAATAAACTACTTCGATAAAATTAAAGTAACATATATTACACAGAACCGGTAAACATCGGCTTTAAAATATTAGGTCGCAGTTTTGAACCCCGGTCACACATCGTTGTGTGAATTGTTTTATAGTCGCTGCTAATCGGTAAAGAAAAATATCGCAAAGGATCCAACATATCTTAAAACTATAATTCGAGGCCATGTGACATCCACCAACCCGCACTTGGCCAGCATGTGTGGTCTAAACTGTCTAAACTAAGAAAGTTGAGATAAGACCCGTGCCCAGCAATGGGACACTAACGGGTTGAACTGTTACATAAGTCTTAGGTTTAATAATTTTAATGCTTCTTTCAATAAAATATCAGAAGGTCTGACAGACTCTTCCCGCGACCAGAAGACTGGCCTTCATCTCGGTCAAGGAATTAGCGTTGCGATACAATATGGCAATGCTGCCAGCTTTCTGGGTACATTCCCCTAACACCTTGATTCGGAGGAATTCTATGAAACCCTACCTAGTTTCTAAGTTAGAATTTAATTTTATCTAAATTGCATTTTATTAATTTGAAATTGAAATAAAATTTTGCTGATCTGTGTAAATATAACTTCAAAAACTTGGTGACTATAAACAGAAGTTTATAACGAATTTCCCGTTATCAAACTCTCGTTACTATTTAAACATCACTGTCGGTGAAGAAAAACGAGGAAATCAGCATATCTTAGAACGAAATATTCCAGGACATTTTTATAATCAGAAGTAACTACGCAGAAGCAATAAAACACTTTACGCAAAGATTAACACTATCAAATAATTAACCTGCGCTCCTATTCTGGCGCTTTAGATATTTAACTCTAATAGACATTTCTTTAACAAACATGGCGATTTCTTTGGATTTTCAATGAGATCCGCCATTTTTTTCGACATTTGCGTGCTTTAGACATTTATTTCTAGTAGAAAATGTCAAAAAAATAGCGTATGTCATTGAAAAACAAAAAAGCAGAAACACAGAAGCCGCCATTCTTGTTTAACAAACTTCTATTAGAGATAAATGTCTAAGGCGCGATAATCAGGGCCCAGGACATATAAAGCTGAGTCCGATGTCACTGCGCCACCGCTGTGCTGCTTTGCTGCACAATATAAGTAAGTTTATTAATAATAAATATGTACCCATTTCCAAGATCTCTTTATAATGACAATAGGAAAACCATAACCGGGATTTCAGATGACTCTGCAACTGTCGGGAAAATACTAACAAAAAAGTATTAAAACTGCATTCACTTCAAACAGATGAAACCACAAATACAAATACTGTTTCAAACAATAGTAGGTACTTTTATCTTGGTTTAAAATTAAAACCTATTCATACTTTTTGGGTATTTCACAATTCTATTAATAGTTATTGTTATCTAATGTACGTACGCACGTATTAAGTACATTATTTTGTTCCCGCGAAATCCATGTGTTTGACATAAATATGAAATTACTAAGCTTGACTAGACAATTTTGTCAAACAGTCAAGCATTGTTGTCAATAAGTATGGCTTTTTTAATTTTGTATTTTAATCTAAATATGAGCAGCTAGACAGCAAATTTAAAAATACATGTTAATTCTAACCAATATTAATTCTAAATAACGATTTAAAAAGGTGTCCAATTTAGCTGTTCATTATTTTTTAAAATGTTTATTTGGGAATGACTCCGCCATTAAACTATTTTTTGAAATTTACTTTTTGTTTCAAAGAAGAATAATCCAAATAAATTAAGCTTGTAATATTATTGGGTATTTTTTTCCTTGTTGCGTATTCCAAACACAACCTCATAACTGTCATTAGGGATAATTTTAGCAAAATCAGATAAAAAAAATCTCTAAATTTAAGTAATTAATCGTTCTGTATTTTTGTTAGTTCTGCTGTTTGCTACATATGTAATGTTTGTAACATACCTAGTCATGATGGATCTCGGTCCGAAATAAAGTATTTCCATTTTATTATTTTCGTCACTGTAAATTCTTAGGTTCTATTAGAACCTTCAAACGGTAATTGTTATGTTAAATAGCACTTCAGTACTCATAGTAACATAATTAAATTATTATTTCCAACGCGTAGTTTGGTGACGTTACACTGTAATCATGCAAGGCCAACCACACAATGTGCTTAAAATTCATCCGTTTCGTACACTCAAAACACCTGTGCAATATCAGAAATGGATGAAAAGATACAAAACAAGCAATGTGCGTATATTAGATTTATTATAACAAACAAAATATTTAGTGAAATAAAAAAGAATTACTGTAATTTAACTAACTACTATTGACTAAATCCGATTTAAAGTAATTTATTTCAATGTGCGATATTCGCTTCAATTAAAAAAAAACTATCGTGACGTTAAAAATTTAAAATAAATATTCTAATATTTTTTATTCAACTCATACTCATTTTTATAATTGTACATAATAATATTAAGTGACCATTGAGCGGCTCAATCATGTAATAATCTGATAGTACTTTTATGTAGTTATAATATTTGTTAACAAATTCATTTTTCTATCACAGAATTCTAGATTTTGCATTTTGGCAAAATGGGAATACACATAATTACAACAAATAGATACAATTAACAATAGTAGAGAAACACTGATAATTTTAGAGAAGTGATGTCGGAAGTTAACGCTTTTTTGCGCTTTCATTGCAAACGCTGGTTAAACCCTAGGAGATATATCAAAATAATTTACTACAGTATTGCACACCTTAAAAAGATCAACAAAAAAGTCTGCGATCGTATATGTCTATCTCTTAGGGATATATTTTACTTTCAACCAAAAGTAATGGCTTATTTACGAAGCGATTTTAAGCAATTCTGCATTAATCCTTATCTTATTAAGTACCTTAAATACATTGTCTATTTAATATAGATCAACCTGTACAGCATATAACTTTAATTAATATTTCCAAAGATATTACAGATTTAAAATAGCGGTGCGCCGTATTAGCTAATGTCAAAAAAGCTGATAACGTTGTAGAGAGGGTGGGTCGGAATTGTTGCTCATTTAGGGTTTCCGACCATATAGAGACTCATTCCACTACCACCTTCTCACCGATAATCATTCGTAATCACGAGTGGATCGTAATACTAGGCGCCGCGTTCCATCGTAGACTATATCATTGCTTAACATCAAGCAAGTTGTAGTCAAGCGCCAGCCTATCACAGGATAAAAAAAAATATATGAATAATATATAACTTGACAGCTAGTAGAAGGCTTACAATTCACCTCTGCCTACACCCTAGGATAATACAAGCATAAGATATACCGTCGTGATTCCACCACTAAAAATATTTATTTAAACTCAAGTACTATATCGCTATCTCGCTCAATACCGAACCCGACTAATATCGCCGTCTCACAGCCTTACTCATTAATACAATGCACACGCACTGGGCTTAACGCAGCGGCCTTGGTTGCTAAGTTACATAAGCGCGCCCTAAAGGTCCTAGGGACCGACCTTGTCCCCCCCACCCCCACCCTTCGAGACAGACAAGGCCGTTTAGAAATCAAAACAATATTTGCTAAATTATTAGAAAATCTATGGGCGGGCGCTTGATAGGCGTGTTGTGTACTGAAGCATTATGATCTGCATTGAATACTCATCAAATCATAATCAGCGACATATTGGGATCTTGGGTTTGTTCTTGACTTGCCTGGTGGCGTAGTGGTTAGTGACCTTGACTGCTAAGCAGGAGGTCGTGGGTTCGATTGAGCAGAAACCTCGTTCAAACGAGTTTGAAACGAAAAATCTTAAACATACAAAGCATCTGAACAAATAATTATAATATTTTTATTTATTTAATTTATAAAATTGGTATTGCGCGTACGTGAATTCCTAAAATTGATATAAAACTTATTGTTACAAGACTTGAATAAAAAAAATATTTTGTAAAAAATTTATTGATGTAGAATCAAATCACCAACCTTTAAAATGTACCAGCGAACATAAAGAATAACTTCTTTAGATTAATAAGCCTCGTTACGGGGCTGACATGTTCTTCGAGACTAAGGTTCGATACGGTAATAAAAATTACTTAAAACATAAAAAAAAAACAAAATTAAGTACGAAAAAATTGTGTTTAATATGACATCTGTAACTTTTAAATAATAACAACTTAAAAAAATGTGTTCCTTTTTCAAAAAAGTAACTAACTGACAGAAAAGACACGAAAAATTCCCTGTTATCTTACGAAACTGGAAAGAAAATGTCACTTCAAGTTGTTAGTAATCTTTCGCTTTGTAATCTTTCACGCAACTAAAACTTTTCGCAAAGAAATTGTGCTAATAATAAATAATTTAAGATCAGAGAGTTGCCAGACTTTACTTATTTTTTCATTTACTAAATATGTGAAATATAGTTACCTACGTAGTGACAAAGATGAATTGGGTGCGATACCAAGGTAGTAAGTAACAATGATACTAACATGATAATTATTTGGATTTTTTGGATGTTAGAATTAACTATATAAGTCAAGGCTTAGTTCAAATTCAAATAAATTTTACGTTCTTAGTTAAATGCAGGTAGCACGTAATATAATATTCTTATAAACACTTTTTAAAGATAAATTCACATAAAGCGCTCGAGAGCAGAGCGTGCCTATGCAGATACCAGCTGGCGGTACCGAAGCAGTCAAAAATATTTTTTTCTGTGAATTAAGCTTTATTTAATTAGCAGTGCCATCCGAATCAAAAGTATAAAAAGAAAAAGCACTGTCATAGCACAAATTCAGTTCGACCGTCCTCGGACGGCTCACCGAAAAAGTCCGGTGAACCAATAGAGGCCCTTCCGGATGATTGGGTTAGGTCATCAGCAAAAAATAATCATACCACAAATGTTAGGAATAGTTTTCTTATTTCTTTTCAGTAAGTGAACCAAAAGTAATTATGTATATTTTTTCACAAAAGTAAAAATTTGGGCAATTTATATAATGAAGCGGCAGTTTATACTAATCAATTTTATCAGTGTTCTTTAGGCCGAGGTTATCTGGCGTTGCAAACACCACGTGACACTTAAGTTCCTAATCACTTCATAGCAATAGTGTAATTTGAAGATGGATAAAATAACAAATCAAGGTCTCTACATACTAAAGGGGATAAGAGATGAATCGCAGTTGAAACTAAAGGGGCGTGAAGGGCCTTATTGACTATTACAGTACAATTGAATAAGGATGACGTGTGTGAAAATTAGGTGTTCAACTGCGCAGAACACAATTTACAATCAGTTAACTGTGGAAGCAATGTGTCAATAGAATCAAATATGTGTATCTGCGTAGTTGTGTGCAGAATTTAGTTTTGGAAATACCTTTGTTATTAGAGAGTCGCTTTACTCAAAGATTCTTAACATTACCTAAACAACTTAACAGGTACCTACATAAATTATTCGTCTAATTATTTACTATATTATTATCACTCCCCTTGCCTTTTTTCCATTTCTATTGGGGTGGGCTCCCAGTCTAACCTGATGCGGCTAGCTACCAGAATTAAACGAGCGACTGCCATCAGACCTCGGTGTCAGATTATATTGGCTTCTGATAACATGTAACGATTGTCACAGATGTGTTAAATAACCACCGCGACCGACGGCTTAACGTGCTCTCCGAGGCATGAAAGGTAGTCCCTCAACCAACCAGACATCGAAAAAAAATTTTGTTATTACACAAAAAATGTCCGGGGCGGGAATAGAACCCGCGACCTCCCAGGCACAGTATAGCCCAATCGGACGGCTTACACCGCTCGACTACCGAGGTTGTCAATGTATTATAGTCATATAAAAAATAAATAATAAATAAATATTCTGGGACATTAACACACACGGTCATCTGGTCCCATACTAAGCAGAGCTTGTGTTATGGAAACCAGATAACTGGTATATACTATACATATAATACTTTTCTTTTGTAAATATATACTTATATTAGATATTTACACCCAGACTCGACACAAACACAAATGTTCATCACTAATGTTTGTCTCGGGTGGGAATCGAACCCACGATAAGATATATTAAAATATTACTTGGACACGCCAGCGGAAGCTACTAATAAATATTGCACCTTTGGATATTTCAAACACATAGGTAATCTTATCATTCCGCCTACTTATTATTCAAATGCAGATAATTTTCATAACGATAAACTAATGGTATTTCGTACGACACAAATCCATTCGTAAAACTATATTATTTTTACTGATTCACAAGTAATCTTTGCTAATAATAATAATAAAGGCATTTTTGAGTAAGGCTAACGCCATTATGGTTTCAGTGTCGAGTCTGAAAGTATACTACCGTGAAAGTGTCTAAAGATCACATTTTGAAGGATTGCTGCACTTTGAGGTTTATTCAGTTTGTTCACTAAGCATTTGTACTTTATAACACAAATTACTTAAAATTGTCTTTTTTAGCTCTAACTTCTAAAAAAAATTATTACAAAAGCACGAAATTAGCCGCTTGAAACGAACACATTTTCCAGTTTTTTCTATATATGTGTTATTGAATTTATAAATGCCGAAACTTAGACAAACCAGAAAACCAGACTTAATTTTTTTGGATTAAAAAGGAATCCTGAAAATCCGTGAAAATTAGACGAAGTTATGCCCAAACATACTAAAACATATTATTATAGGTACTCGTATAAACATTCGAATTTTAAAATCTTTTAAAAGTAGAATGGATCGAAAACTATGCTTTTTTGTTACAATAAAGGTTATGGTAAGTAGGTAACTACTTAATCTACTTTTGTATAATGTTGTGTACCTAATTCTTAACAACGCCAGTCAAAGACCTCATATTTTATTTGATATTATCAAAGTTTGTTTTATATTACCTATTTAGTACCTACTTG